>JABFOX010003142.1:0-10624 GCA_022817665.1 Axea sp. ZL-2020
ACTAAAAAATGTCTCAGTCAAGAGTCGATCTACCGTCTATTGAGTTAATAGTATTAAAGACATTCCTTAAAGTGGCAGAACCACTTTGACATGTAATGTATAATAGTTGAAACAGATACATAAAAAGAAAAAAAGGTATTATTAACGTATTATTTGGGAAATTATTTTTATCAAAGTGATTTTATGTCAAGGTTTAATTAAGAAATAAAAAGTCAGAACATTTGAAGACTACTAACTTAAGGGGCGATAATATGCGATTCTTGTCTTGTTCTTTGTTTTTGTTCGAAAATAATGCGGACATGTAGCAATACTCATGGCATAAATCTGACTACACGTATGATACAAGTTGGAATGTCAACGAAGAATAGTATATATTGGATATTAATTTTGCCATAATCTTGTCATGGTGATTATATTCAAACGGAAAATAATCAACATGTTGAAATCATTTTGCATGTGCATGCAATAATGAAATGTTTCATGAGTACTATAAACAAGTAGAAAACAGATAGAATTTGTCGAATCTGATTTATGAAAATGTATGCAGTAAATATTTGTATTTAATCAACATTTATAAAAAAATATTTAAAACTTTCAAGTTTTTCAAGCACTTAATCGTCATCAGCATGTGTTGTTATGTAGCCATATTTTGTCTTGTTCATAAATGTTGTTCATTTGGGTTTCTTCGTATATGACTTTATAAACTGGTAGTTTCAAAGAATTTTTTCCATCCAATTATTATAGATAAATGTTTATTCATTAATGCACGTTCATGAATATTTATAAACTCAGAAAGTAATGAAGTTCGCTTATGCGTTAAGAAAAAGCATCAATCATTTTTTATCTGATTTTAATATTAACTTCAGACTTGTTGTAAGTACAGAATTTTCAACAAGCCAGTAATTAGAGCAGCTTTTAAGTAAATAAACTTTGCAACGAATTGGGTCTTTGAGGATGCTCGAGAGAGGCTTCTCCGAGAATTTCGAGAGCAACGTATATTTAAATGAAGTTCGAGTGATTTAAGGGGAATTTCCGAATTTTAGGGATTCTTGAGCAAGGCATGAATTATTCCACGCGGAAGTTCGTGTGCAATTTTGCATCTTTTTGCATGACTGAATAAGGATTTGCTCTGCAATTGTTTACACGATCGAGCAAGGTCAATTTCAGTTACTTATGTGCGAATATTGAACAGAGGTGCACTCGTTTCTCAATCATACTAATTAAGATATCATTTATCGGAATCAAAACTAAACGATCATGAACCATCACGACACATAATATGTATCTTCCCTGCTCGGAAGAAAAATAATATTGCTGTATTTTAAACAATTGTCCCGATATGTTCACAATTACTTGTTAAGAATTAATTTTTTATTATCAAAATTTTATTACAAATAACAAATTAATTTTCACGATATATTATTGTGTATTAGATTTGAGCAGTTTTTAACGGTTCATGGTAATTTAAAGCTGATTGAATTGAAATATTTTGATCTGTTTGTGCATAGTTGTGATAGTATTAATGCATTCATACATACGTATATTCTTACACGTGAATTATATATCAAAGCACATTTTGACCAGTCGGATAAGTGCATAAAGCATTACAATTTCTGTTAGCATACACAATGCATCATAAATATTGACTTGATTTACATGCTGTTAGTTTATATGTATTTATGATATATTGATAATTTTGAATGTTCTTTATAATGTACATGTGTATAACAAAGAATTGTTGCGGCCGATGAAATATTAGTCTGATTCGAACACAGTCGTATGAACTATTACATTACTCAATTGTTTACATGTCACAGCTCAACTTTTCAAATTTACGATCCTTAAAATTAAGCATTCCTGTCCATTTGCCCTCCCGTCCACTGTACTGGGTCATGTTTCAACCTACTACTATCATTTTTTCTGGCAATTCAATAAAATAACATCAAATACCGGAATACTCAAATACCATGAAGTTAATGTTTGACTCGTGCCGCAAAGATGCTGAGAAAAAAAAAAAAAAAAAAAGAAAAAAGAAAAATGGAAAATGGTAAAAAAACGAAAACGAATACCGCCGAGAACTGTGATAAGAGGAGTATGAAGCGGATGAGGAAAATTTGTGTCTCCTTCCTCCTGTTTGACGGCAGGTTGTTCACTGAGCCTGTGCTGCGCTGCTCGGTTGCACGCTTCCACAGATCCGGTTTCGATTTTATGACTCGACATTGAATCTAATATTACACGCTTTATAGTTAGTTCTTTCGTTCGGTGCTAAACATTCGTCCTTTTGCCTTTGATTTCCCCCTTCGCTCTCTTTCCCGAGCTACGAGTTCTTTCGCATCCCTGTTATTCAGTCGCTTATTATACACTTTTTTTACAAGGTCTGATGGCCATTGCCTAACATTATTTTCACCACCGATCTCGCGAAATTGCGTGGCTCCATTATTCTGTACAGAGCACTGTACAATTTTATGTTCTTCAATTCTCATTATTTACTTCTTTGTTTCGGGACGTTTTCTCTCGTAATCGATCCCGGTAATGTTGTTTAACTCATATTTTGATATTGCTTCAGTAAAAACAAGTTCTACGCTAAGTTTTATTCAACAAAAAATCGGTATTTTCTTTAATCGTAAACCAATATTTAAGGTAATGTAATTTACGGTTAATTTTAACCATTCTTTTCAAAATAATTTAAATTCGAAGAATTACATTTATCTTATTGAGAAGACAAGTGTAATCCATGCATGTAAACAACACAATAACAACGTCAACAACGATGACAACAATACAAATGATAAAGGCGTTAACCGTGGTTTTAGTTATGGTAAACATGACTGCAATTATGCAATAGTAGTTGACGTCAAAGTGTAGCATAATATAAGAATCCGTTAACAGTTAAATATATTTTTTTTATACAGCATTAATTTCATTTTATTAATATATGATTTTCAGGAATTAAATATTTATATTCATTCCAGATTTGTTGGCTGGTAAAAGAACTCTTCTGACTATAATACATATTAAGACAAATTCACAATTTTCAATGTAGTAGTAATCAATGTAGTTATCAACACAGAGATGGAAATGTGTCGTCATTTTTAATGAATTGTTACAGTTTTACTGTGAAGTTGAGGTAATAAGTTACTAATAATGTATACTAATAATAAAATAAAATTTTAAGCAATACAAATTGCTTCCCATTACGATCATTGTAAACGTTTAAATTATTTAAAAGAGAAAAATATAACGTGTACAAGTTTTATAGATATTTGCTTACTTACTACGCATGTATCGAAAGCTCATTAGAATTGTCTAATATTAATATAAAAAATATATATATAATACTGTTGTTGATGTTGTTATTGTTCTTTTTGTTGTGATGGCGATGGTTGTGTTTTTACAAAGACATAAAATACAGAATTCAATATAAAATGATGCAGACTTATAAAAGTATTATTAAATCGGAATTGAAATATCTTATACACGTTAAAAGTTTTCATTTTAAAATTACTTAAACTGATATACAGTTTGAATTTGAAATATCCAAGATCTGTTGAAGCAGCGATTAAACCTATGTTTAATCGTAAAACGCATAAAATAATAACTTAAAAACATGCACATTAATTTGTTCATGCAATTATCAAAAAATCCAAATGAATTTATTTTATTGTTGAATTCGCGTGGAAATATAATATTAACAAGAAAAATCGTCTATTTTTCTCATCATACGTCTATGATGTGCGAATGCACATGAAAAATTAGTCGGAAATTTCATTTCGAAATATTTTCAAACTTTACTTTTCTCGAAAACCAACAAAGGTGGTTCTAACTTTTGTGACCTATATCATTCGTGTTCAAGGATTGCGACAAGTATGACAAGAACTGTTATGCACGCGAAAAATCAAATCTCGTTTTCGATAAGTAAAACAAAATGAATTTATTCGCTTCGCTAAATACGTCATTCGATTTTCTTTTCAATACGGTACGATAGATCTGAAAATTAGTACTGAATTGCTATGTATATAAATTTAACGTTATTTGGCGTTTATGAGCAACACAAAGACGACAAACACAGTTGTATAATAAAATATGATGAATTGTTTAATAATAAGCAATATAATATTATATTCGCAACGAACTTTTTTTGATCAAACGCTGTGTTTTCTTACTAAACAGTGAAAAAAACTCTCCTCGCTATTTATTTTGAAATATTTTATTCATGCGTACAACATTTCATTGCAAATGCAAATTTAGCACAGCGCTATTTTGCAATATCCGTAATGTTGTAAGATTTGTTACCTTTCATGATATTAAGTATTTATTATAATAACAATGAAATTTCTTTAACGAATACCGATTCTGTTTTTGTTTCTCTTCGTCGTCTGTTACAGACGAAATGTCTATAATTAGAAGTGAGTATAATTTTTCATATCATTCATTGGAAAACATTTCAGGTGTCTAATAATATTTCATGCTTTTATAAATATTTGATATTTCATTTTCTGAATGCTAATCCAGCACAATTCCAAGTCTACTTTGTGAGCAGAAGGTAGGAAGAAAAAAACATTTGCATAAAACACAACCAACTTCATAACGTATGAAGTATGTAAATGTAAGATTAATATTAATTTAATATTGATATTGATATTAGTGTATTAGTATTAATGGAAGGTAAAATAAAAGGATTTCCCTAGAAAACTGTACCATAAATAGCTGTGAAACGATATTAAACGTGAAATCGAGTGGCAAACATAAGTCAGCCCCAAAGTGCTGGGAAGTCGATGGTTATTGACAAACAAGTGAATGAAACAAGTTTCTCTCTCGCGACTTGTTTTTTGTTGTCTTTGTTGGTTCAAAGTTTGTCCTCGTCCGGCGGCTATTCTCGAGCGTTCGAACTTTTTCGCAGGCAGCTTGTTTCCTGCTGAAAACCCCGAGCAATAGCAGGACCGAAGCGCGGTGCGCACCGGGGTTGTTTAAGACAGCAATATTGATCACCTCACACTCCGCGCGCTTAAAGGGTATATTCCGAAGTGGTCGGAGATAGCGCTTTAAGCTTGTGAGGCAATGCATCGAAATAGGCTCTGTCGTTCAGTGAACTTTGAGTTACAAAACGTATATACGTAGTTGAATGAATTATACATATTTTATTGTTTACTGAAATAGTTTTATTTGCGTTTCGTATTGCACAGTTGTTTGACTGTTATAATAGACAAATGTTGACCAAATATATAACTTGTGTATGAGTATCAAATATGAATATTCTATATACGTCTGTTCAATATTAATAAGTTATTATAAAGGTATTGATAACATTACACATAAATATATGTTGATAAACATCAATCGTTATAAAATGACGTCTAATTGTTATAAATTAATTATTTTATGTTAATTAAATGTAAATACTTCAATATGGTTATAACGTTCATGTTATACGGGGTATAGCAAAAACATCAGGGCAATACAATATCTCGAGAAATATACATCTGATTAGAAATTTCAATTATCACGTATTTAATGCTTCAAAAAAATTAAATATTAATTAATTACTACTACTACTACTGCTACTACTACTACTACTACTACTCATGCTATTACAACGACGACGACAGCAACAACAACAACAACAACAACAACGATTAATTGCTATATTTTTATTGCAAATTAGCATTCTAGGGGTAAAAAACAAGATATAAAACTGTTATCTGAAACATTTTCACAATTCGACACACATGACAGTGTAATCGAGAAAAATCATATTTTATTACGATTCTCTCGAGAAATACACTTCTAATCGAAAAATAAAATGAAGAACATCTCGAGATAACAATTATAAACTGAATTATTGTTGAATCCTCCGCCGATCTCTCTTGTGGGTCAAGGGTAACAGGGGCAGGGCATGTTCAACACTTTCATTACCAATCTTTAAATTTTTATCGCGCAATTGTAATGTACGCTAATTTGTAGTTTTCATAATTTGAAGTATAAAACAACAATGCTGGTGAGAATGGTGGGATCTTCACTAATACGTCTCATCATTTGTTCACAGTCACCTTCATTTATCTGATGAATTTTATAGATTTAATAATCTTGCTCACAGTCATGTGACTGATGCCGTGTCTTTGAGCAGATTCATGAAAATACCTCAAAGTTTCGTTAAATAGTGTCTTCTTTGTACCAAAGTACAAATATACATGATTTTATGTTGTTCAGAAAGATTGGCCACTGCATTTCAGCAGATGTCATTGAACAACTCTTTTGAAAAAATTAAACCTGTTTATGTTCAAACATTTGATTAAACTTATATTTCTCGATATGTTCCACTGCCTTGATATTTTTGTTACACTCTGTACATACACTCATAAACTATCATTTTGTGTTATCAGTTGTGTAGAGATGCCTATTGCCTGTCAATCATTGGCAATCGACCAATTATTAGTATGTCATTAATCTAATTTGGTATGATTAATCTAGTAATGATAGAGCAAACAATTTGTAGCAACAGCTGTTACACAAACAACAAACTGAATTATTGTAGCTTTCATATATTTCCCGTGAAGAATTCATTTAAGGCTTTTATGATCAGTAAATGAATGATACAACCCGTACTACACTTATACCTGATACAAATATCGGTTATACATTGCATGAAAGAAGTAAATATTAATTATGCATAATAGATATTTAGTATATAAAAAATTCGTTTGTAGGATAAATAGGTATTTTGTTTATCAGTTATTTATGATGCGTATGTATTTGATGACCAATACACGACACGTACAGTCCATCCGTAGAACTCATCTATAAATCATTAGTAATTTTTATATGATCCATATACTGCATATAATATATGGCTCACAGAAGATTTGTACGCGATCCATATGTAATTTATATATGATCCATATAATACATTTCTGATTACTGAGTTTCATACGAGTGCTACTATCATAAAATTGTTATATTGATGGCAGATAATATTCACCCAAGGTTTATTAACAATAATCGGCAAAAAGTTCTTCATATGAGGTGTGTTCAAAAAATAAGGTGACTTTTTATTTTTATCCAAAACTTTTTATTTATTCATCAATATTAATGTTGTCTCCTTCAAAGTAATCCCCCCTCAAATATAATACACTTGTGCCAACACTTCTTCGAATCCTCAAAGCACTTCTGATAAGCACTTTTGGTATAGCCTTGAGTTCTTCATGCGCTGCAGTCTTTACGTCCTCAATGGTAGCAAATCTCCGTCCTTTCATGGGTCTCTTCAGTTTTGGAAACAGGACAAAGTCGCAGGAAGCTAAATCCGGTGAATATGTTATCCGAGGCATGACTGTGGAGTGGTTTTTGGCCAAAAAATCACGCACAAGTAACGATGAGTGCATTATCGTGACACACGTCTCATGTCCAAAACATCTGAAAAAATTGTATGGCACGAACCATTCGATATGCCTACGTCATCAATAACTTCTCTAATAGTGATTCGACAATTCTCCAACACTATTTTCTTCACTTCTTCAACGTTTTCCTCAGTTGTTGGCGTGTTAGGGCGTCCAGAACGAGGTTCGTCATTGGCATCTTTTTGACCTTCTTGGAAGAACTTGTACTACTTATAAATATATTTTTTTTTTTTACTTAGAGTAGACTCACCGCGTGCCACTGTTAACATTTCAAGTGTTTTGAACCACTTTATTCCTTTTTTTATACAAAATTGGATGCCAATTGTTTGATCCATTTTTTTCAATAGCAGAAAATCGTCGAGCACACGAAACACTTTTACCCTTTTTTGCCTCTCATAAACAAACGTAAAATGCTGTACAGTTGAAACTGTATTATTACCGTGTAATATGATCGTGACGAGTGTACCAAGACAACAACAACAGCAATTCGAAATTTGAATGTACGTAGCCCGCGGAATTTGAAAAGTCACTTTACTTTTTAAACACACTTTGTATTGCAATGGTATTGGCCCGATGATTAATTTTTGTGTTTTATACATAACACCACAAACTAATTGTAAACGTAACATTTGTTCATTCTTGTTAAATGCTAACACTAGATACAATTAACATTTTTCAACTGTGATTATTTTCATTCATTATTATGAATCTAAGTATCACCAGGAACTAACAACCATAAATGTTTATCATTAGTGAACAGTTGTACATGTCGATTAAATTATTAATTACCCAACTGGGCAGTAATAGTGAATGAGAAAAAAATCGACGTGCAGATTGATAAACATTTCTAACGAAAATGTATGACACGTTTTTCATCAATATAAATGTTACCTATTGTTATGGATTTTTAGCTTCATCATTTCGTATTCAGACTTCTTTTGGTACTACCAATGGAATGTGTATATAAACTCATATTGTAGATTATATTTTGACATTTATATAAATATACAAGAAATATATCGAATTAAAAAACAAATAATAATTCGATTACACAAAGAATGTATCAACAAGGAATTACACATTAATCAACATTACCTATGTTGATATAGTTGTAAAATAAACGCGTACAATGGAAACAGAATTTCTATTAAAAAATTAAAAACACTGCATATTTTCTAAATTCACGTAGTAAGATACTGGACTCTGTGAACTTTTTTTAATCCCTCCTCACCTGTTTCTCGAATTAGTCTCTATATCAGAAAAAAATCTTTTTCAGTTCTTTTTCAAATGTTTCTCTTAACCTTTATCAGAGCTGCTCAATCTAATTTCAACGTTGAATTAACGTTTACCCAGTAAAACTTTGTCACCGAGCATTTAATAGTTGGTTCAATGTTATTACAACGTTTCACGAACTTTGATGCTACTTAAACTCTTTCGTTAACTTTATTTGATTCGTGGTAAAATCAATGTATCTGTCTTCGAGACAGAAAAGCAATTTTTGTATGTTCTATTATAATATAATATTTACACTATATCCACGATGCCAACATTTTTTAACTTTTGCAACCATTTTCGCATAAAATGTGACATTCACTTTTCCAGCAATTGTTGAGTCATTATTTTCCCTGCAACCTTTGCCCATGAATTCTTTACAGTTTTAACTCATCAAATTTTATATAAAACCTCACATCGAGGTTAAGAAAATTCCAAAGCTTTTGCGCAAAGCATTACGCCTATATTTGTGTTACATTTATACTTTGTCAAATAAAATGTCATTTAAATTTATGCATTTATATAAACGTTTGTTAAACAAAATGTTATACCTGTTTCATATCATTTCTATGGAAATAATATTTTATATGTTTTCATATATTATAAACTGTATTATGTATTGTACCTTACCATATTATTCTCAATGATTAATTTCAGTTTAAATAAATGCCCAAAAATGCTCACCTGAAACAAAAAAGAGATGACAAAATTTAGAATTACATTTTAATAAATATCAAATCAAGGAAGTTTTAATAGAAAAAGACTGTAAATTAAATGTGAAGTTGGTACAGCAAAACTGTTGGTAGTTAAACTGCACAAACGATAATTATTCATATGTGTTTCATATTTCTACAATGTTTATTATAAAATTACACTTTGCAATGCAATATTATTGAAAAAGTCAGATATGTTTGTGACATAAGAACACTGCACATTAATAATAAAATAACTAAAAGCAAAATTTACCATTATAGATGGCGTACCAATGTACCAATGTTATTACTTCACATATTTTATAGAACAACTATAATTTGACATGCAAGATGTCCGCGATAAATGTACAGTTCAATTTAACCCTCAATCATGCATTATTTAAACATTGTGCTCTGTTACTACAATGTAGCATTGCAGTTTACACATTTAAACCATTAAAATTAATTTTGCGGAAAACGTTTGCAAGACATTTACAAATAAATTCCATTATTTTCACTTATTTTTGTAAATACACCAAATGGTTAATTGAAATGAAATGAATTGTAAAACTATTGATGTTTAAATATAATTGTGCAATAATATTTTAATATTTATTACAAACATAGCTTTGATTATCTAACGTTGGATTGATTTATACCGTGCTCTGTATTTGCAACAACAAACAAAAAGGGGGAAAAAATGAAAAAAGCAACAACTCAATCGGTTCAATGAGTTAAAGGTACAATTCAACGAGTCATGAAATGGCTCATTTGCACACTGACAATGCGCACGGTGGTCGCGTCTCGTCGCACGGCGTAAACGTTGGAAAACAGGAATATAAAATCGGGCGTGATTAACAACCGCAAAGTACGAAGGATAGACGGTGGTTTGCACTCTGTAATTCGAGACGATATCGAGGCGAGCGCACCAAAACCTGTTTCCACCGAGAAAAACAGCGCTGCGCTCGTAAAACAAATGCAAAGGGGTTATTTCGCGAGTCGAGAAACGAAGAACAAAAATGGAACGGTATCCGCGCCAAGTTTCGCATTTTACGTCTGGGGATACGTTGATTTAATACCAAACGAAATTATCATTTTTATTCTCCCCGTGTTTCCCTTTTCGCCATCAAATCCATTATTCATCGCTTCGTGACGTGTCACTTGTTAATCAATTTTATTTCCGTTCTTCCCCATTTCTTTTTTTTTTTTTTTTTTTTTCCTTTTTAAATAAATTTCTTTACACCAGTTTTTAAATCTTACCCCTGATTT
>JABFOX010003143.1:0-10621 GCA_022817665.1 Axea sp. ZL-2020
GAAATACCCTGTGATAAGCGTTGCTCCAATTTTCAATGTGAGAAACTAACGTTTTAGTATACTTAATTTCTACAATAGAAATTAATTTACTTATTAACATTTAAGTAAATATATAATTAACAACTTATGCATATATGTACAATTTTTTGTTATTGGAACTATAAATTTCTGTATGTTTTCTTTTCTTGTATGCAAGAAGTATAATATGTCATTTATAAAAGGATCATAATTTTCCATTTTTTAATAATGTGGATTAAATTTGAAACATTTATATAATTACCTAAAATATTTTTTAAGAGTCTTTTATTTTACACGACTTTTATCTGTTCTTCATTGGGAATATATGAAATTCCAAAACATTATTTTATATATATTTATATTATTTAAAATTAATTATAGCAATTTATACTTGAGTTATAAAAATAGGGAAAATTACGGAAAATCTTTATTTTGATCAGTTATGAAAAATTAATTTTTATTGATTTTTTCGGAAAATTAATTATATAGAATATAAAGTCAATAGTATTACGTTGAATTATAGTTTTCCAATTACATATAAAAAAAATCTTTTATAATTAATAGTTAAATTTTATTATCAATTCTACAATTAATCTATAAAATACTTTTTCATGACCTATTCAATAAAAGCATGTACAAATTATAAGGAAAAAATTACGATTTATATATTCGCTCATTACAAAAGGGTAAATTTTGTATGAGCTCTATATGTAGTTACAGGAAACTCATTTTAGAGTATAAAGAAAGGAGCATTATTAAAAATGTGAAATGAAATATATTATAATTCATTCGGTGTAAGTATTAATTTCAATAGAGCATGTAGTTTTATTTTGTATTAAAATTGTATTATTTATATTTATATTAAACAAGTAAATGATATTTTATTCTAAATTATACAAAAATTACACAATCTAATTTATTCGTAATTATACATTATATATGTGTGAAACTATTTAAATATATTTCTAAAGGTATGATAAATTAGAATAGTAAGCATGCAAAATTATTGTGTGTAAATGATTATTTATATTCCAAATACATTTAAATCTGAATAGAAATGATTTAAAGAAATCATGTTATTACTAATTAAATTTAAATGAATAACTAATTTTACCTGCTCTAAAATGTTCGTATACAAATTGTATTATTATAAATTGGAATAATTATTAAGCCTTAAATCATTTAAGAATGACTTATGTATATACATATATATGCGAACTTGTAAATATTGCTTGATTGTTTTAATAATATCAAAAATATTGACTCCTAAAAATCAAACGTAAAAATTTTGAAATACGATTGAAAAATTAAATTATAAAATATACTGTATTTTATGAACATATAGTAAATTAATTATGGCATTTTGAAATATTGTTACCTTTTTATGCAATATGTATTCTTTTATTGTATAATTTATAAATTTGATTGTTTTAGTAGTTGAAGCAGAAAAGTTCACTTGTAACACAAATTGTGAACTGCATAAAAATATTACTTAAACTTAATTACAGAAATTTTAATAATAAAGTAAAGTTATATATTTATTAAAAATGTAAAAACATGTTCATTTATAATTCGATCACTGTAAAAGTAATAATAGCAATAAAATGTAAATTTTACAAATAAAACTTTTTTTTTTTTCTTTTTCTTCCTTCTCCTTACAACTCACTACATTGAAAAATTTTAATTAACTTTGTTCTAAATTAGATTATCAATTTAAATAAATTTAATTACATTCATGCATACAGAATCACTTTAAAAATTTTTATGACTATAATGAAATTTTACTGTTATATTACTGTTACTAAATTATGAATATCTTTTGTTATTTACAGTGATTCGATGTTTTATTTTGTACACGTGTTAACTTTTTTTTTGACATTTGAATAGCATTCTAAATTTTAAATAAAACATTTGGTTATGAATACAGTATACACGTTATAAAAAAAAATAATATAATAATAATAATTAATGAAACATTTGTTTTATTAATTATATATGCTAAAATCATGTTGAAACTATACTTGAATAAAATAAATTTATTTATATCACGTTTTTATTATAAATGTAACACTATTACAATTTATTTTATGTTGCAAGCGATAAATTTTGTCAATCATTAAATTGCAATACTGTGTGTTATATTTTAATAACATTATAATTCTGTTAAGTTTATTATTAGTATGTAAATAAAAAATGCACATTATTATAGCGTTCACATGAAATAACATACATATTTTGACAACTTTTACATACAACTCGAAGTTTCGCTTTCATAAATAGGAAATTCAGATAAATGACCTGCATTATATCAACGCGTCAATCGGAAAACTGAATATCATTTGTTATTATGTACATATTCAATTTTCAGTCTGTCATACACAATTGAAATAAAGCTTAATTCAACAGGTGCTAATATTAATTTAAATGCAAATCTGAAAGTTCAAGGAGATGTTAATATAGTTAAATATTCAATTATTCATTATTACGATTTTACGTTGTAACTGAAACTTTCTAAATACATAATTTAATTTGCTAGGTTTGATTTGAAATCTTTGGATCCAAGTGGACCCGAGGATGAAGAAGGTATTAAAAAAGCAGCACAAATGGTACATTCCATGATCGCAGACGAAGTGGCTGCAGGAATTCCTACAAAAAATATAGCAATAGGTGGTTTTTCCCAAGGTGGAGCATTGGCTATATACAGTGCTTTAACTTATCCTGAACCTTTGGCGGGCATTATAGCGCTCTCTGCCTGGATTCCATTGCATCAAAAATTCCCAGCTGTATGCAATATCAACCATTTTTAAGCTGTGAATGAATGAAGCATTTTATATGATTAATATCAAAATCTACATTTGTTCTAATAATATTTATATCAAATAATTTTAAAAATATTACAACAAAAACACGCAATAAAAATTATTTAATTTTTAGGCAGCAATAGGTAATAAAAATACACCTCTTCTACAATGTCATGGAGATTATGATCCAATTGTTCCATACAAATGGGGTCAGTTGACATCAACAATTCTTAAACAATTTATGACACAGACAGAATTTAAAACATATCGGGAATTAATGCACTCATCTTCCGATGAGGTTTGTATAAATTTATATTATTGTGTTATGAATCAAATTTTTATTAACAAATACAATTAAAAAATGCATTCTTTTTTTCCTTATATGCTTTCATTTAAAAAGAAATAATAACATTCTTTTTATTTTGCAGGAAATGAAAGATATAAAGAAGTTTCTCGAAAAAGTTTTGCAGCCATAATAAATAAAATTGTCTGACAAGCTATTCTAAATTGCAACGCTAATATTGTAATAAGTAATATTTGAAAATACTTCCAAATTTGTCACGTCTAAAAATTCTGAAGAATTTTTAGAGTTACATAAAATGACACACCTGCAAAATACTACTAAAGGTCATTAAAATCATGTGTATGTGTATTTCGTGTTACATTTTAGAAAACATTTTTAAAAAATTATAAATCTACATTGATGAGGAAAAGAATAAATAGCAATAGATAAATTTTTCACTTTAATGTAAAAATCCTGACTCCGTATGATCAAGACAAATCAATTATACATCTCTTTAGAATAAACATTATTTTGTAAGAGATATCAGGTTAATCAATAGTTTAATTATAAAATGAACATTAGCGTATTACAAATATATATATATATCTTTAGAAGTATTTTGTTGGTGTACCTTAGATAGACACTTTTATGAATAAGAGAAATACGGAAGAACATGTTATTAGTAGTTAGATCTCTTTCTACAATTTGACATCATCTTTATCCTGTTCCTTAAAAAGTATCCATCAAATTCCGATATTTTTCATACGTATGTAGTGAATAATTAATTAGGCATAAATTTCATTGCAATTATTGAAAATTATACTGCACTATAGTTTTGAAATTTTCAAAAATGTTATACCATAATGCAATTGGTGGACAGATTAATGAAGCATTTATTTCGTGTGAATTGACCCTAAGATGCAGTAAGTTCCAATGTAACGAGCCAATACATTGGCTATTAGGATTGATAGACGCCGATGGCGTTTATGTTTTTGAATTGATCTTGTTGACACGAATCAATTTTTTTAGTACAACTATTTGTTTATTCCAACTTAGCATATTCATGACTGCGTGATTGCATAACTTGTCTTTGTTATCTGTAATATATTTTTGCATTCACATCATCAAGCGTACACGTGTGCTATTTTCCTTCATTACAGGGTCAGTGTTTAAAATCAGGTTTTTGTGTAAATAATATAATCACTGTGCAGTAATTTACATTATTGTTATTATTGCTATGAAATATTAAAATATATCCAAGATATTAAAATCGAAGTATATGCATTTTCTTTAACACTTCCTGTTAAGAAAATACAGAATTTTTTATTAAAAATTGGTTAAATTTCAACTTAAACCAACGAAATGTCTACGTATGATGTAGGTGCCATTGGATCATGTATGATAGATTTTGTTTCGTGAGTAATTGACAATTATTGATTTTTATGGGACATTATTGATGTGTAATAAAATAGGTTAATTTTAAAAAACTACTTTTATTGTATATTTCTTTAATATATCTGTTGTACATATGGTTGTTTTAAAACTAAGTATATGTAAATTTATTAAAAATTTTGTTGTCAGTCAAACATAAGAAAAATATTACTTTAGCAAATAAACAAACATGTTGTTTAAAGAACATTAAAATTATGATTCAGATTTTTATTTATAGTCTGTTTGATGATTTTATCTGTGACTAACACATTAATTCAAGTTAAACCAGTTTTCTGACAGATTTTAGTTAACTTAATATAATTTGTTTTAAAAAATGATATTAAATTAATACAATTATTTTTAAAGTTTTAAGTTTTTAAAAAACAAAGTTAACTTTTATCATTTTTATTTACATAATTATGTTAAATATTTTCTTCTTGCAAAATAATTATTATTTATTAATAATTAATTAGGTACGCCCCTTATTTACCAAAACCAGGTGAAACAGTTCAAGGGGTAAAATTTCATCAAGGTTTCGGAGGCAAAGGTGCTAACCAATGTGTTGCAGCATCCAGACTTGGAGCTACTACTTTATTTCTCGCCTCTGTATGATTTTAATTATAATTTTATATGAGTTACACAAAATATTTAAAAATTTGTTTATTATATTTTGTTAAAATTTGTCCTTCATTTAATTCCAAAAATAATCTTTATACATTTATTGTCTTAAAAATACTCCAAAAATATAAATATATTTGCTTGAAATATTCAAATTATTCTCAAAATAAATTCACAATATTATACTATTAAAATTTATGCATATTCAATACATTTATATATTCATTTCAGTTGGGATCTGATAGCTTTGGAAAAGAATATTTAAATAAACTAAAATTAGAAAATGTAGATGTGAGCTATATAAAACTGGAACAAAATAGCCACTCCGGTTTAGCACAAATAATAGTTGCTGATAATGGTATATTTATACATAGTTTAATAGATTTTTACTTTTAAGTTACAAAAAAAACAGACCAATAAAACTTATAATATACCTTACGAAGTATATTTAATTATTTTATAATAAACGTTAAATAATTTTGTTTTTATTTAAAATGTTTCTTAAAAGCTAAAATTTATATTTATGTATTATAAATAATTTGATTAGATTTTAATTATTAAATGTGATATTTAATATTATTTTAGGAGAAAACTGCATAGTTATTGTGCCAGGGTCTAATTCATTGTTATCACCACAAGATGTAGAAAATGCTTCTGATGCAATTAAAAAATGTAAGGTTTTATTGTTTCAGTTTGAGACACCTTTGACCACAACATTACATGCTCTTAAAATTTATCGAAACCATGGTAAATATTTATTTATTTAGTATGATATTAAGTAGTGTTATTTTATATTTATTCAGTTAAAAAATAATGAATAAATTTTACATAGGTATTTCTATTGTAAACGCTGCACCTGCAAAAATAAAAAATGAGATTGATTCAGATATTTTCAAACTATGTTCTATTTTTTGCGTTAATGAAACTGAGGTAAAAGATTACAATTCCTTTAATCATATTATAATATTGCTATTTTTTAAACAATATATATTTATTCAAATAATATGTGCATTGTTTAATTAGTTTGTTTAAATAAATGCCAGTATATCATTTATTTTATTTTTATTAATGTTTAAGTGATTATTATTTATTATATTATTTTATATTGTTATTATATTATATTATTAAAATATGTATTAATATAAATTATTCAAAACTAAAATAAGATTATTTTTGTTCATATTCTCTAGGCTGAAATTATAACAGAAATTCAACCTATTTCTTTCTCAAATGCACAATCAGCTATTGATAAGTTTTTCCAATTTGGATGCAACACTATTATTATAACATTCGGAGCACTGGGTGTTGTATTTGCAACTTCGGAAAATAAAGTTGCTCAACATATTCAAACTACTAAAATAACACCTGTGGATACAACAGTGCGTAATTTGTAAAAAAGATATCACCTTCTTAACAAAAATAATTTTAAAATAACATGAATTGTTTCAGGGTGCCGGAGACTGCTTTTTAGGTGCCTTAGCATACTTTATAGCACATTATCCTGATTTAAGTTTATCAAAACAAATAGAAAAGGCTTGTACAGTTGCAACTCAATCTGTATTAAAACAAGGAACTCAATCCAGTTATCCTACGAAAAAAGATCTTCCATCGGAATTATTCCTGAACAGTGTGCAGTAAAGTTTTATCTTAATATACATAATAATAAAATATTTTTGGTACAATTTTTCTACCCTTAAAATAGATGATAAAAATATTTTTAAGTCAATTTCTTGTATCCTTATCGAAAAAAATTAAATTAATTATTAAAAATAATCAAAAACGACCAACATAAATATAATAATTTTAACACAAAACATGAATTATGAGAGAAAAGCAAATATTTATTGTTCACTTATAGATGGACAATAAAATATTTCTATATTTAAGTTTTTATAATTCGGTTATTTTTCAGTGGATTTAAACATTTTATTATTTCTTTAACTGCCTAAAACCATATGTTTGTAAATTGTAAGTTATTGACAGCATTTTTTTATTTATCTCTTTTTCTATTTATAAGTGTTAATAATTTAAATTATTACTAATTTAGATTAAGTTATATATACCCAGAATATTATAGATATTTCTTAGTTTAACAATAATTCGTAAAATTTATTTACTTTGTACATTTTCATAGCATAAATGAATGCATGAAATCATGAAGTTTCACGTAAATAGTTTTACGTTATTTATTTAATTAACATCAATGTTTACAAATGCCACAACAATTTCTAACTCCGTGTCATTAACAGTAAAGGATCACTCTCACAGAACTTTTATAGAACTTTCACCTTATAGAAGAGAATGTTAATTATAAAATCAACTTATTATAAAGTTTTAGTTTCTTTTTAATTTAAATTGTTATACAAAATAGTTATTTATTTTAATGAGTTAGAAAAAGTTCTTTATATATTTTTTATTATAAATATTATAAAATAATTTAATAAATTAAATAATATTATAAAAATATTATGATTTTTTCCGTTTTTTAAATGATGTAGAACCAGCAGAACTAATTCACAGCACTTGTAGAATTCTCACTTTAACTCAGGGAAACTATGGAACTCATATCGTGGGAAGCAAATAGATCTCATGGAACTAAGAATATTATTTATAAGAAATTAACAGCAACTCATGGTAAGTACTTATTATTTAATCGAAATAAAAATGACTGAAAAAATTAAATAGCTGTTTTCATCCTTTGAAATGCAAAAAAATGTTGCTTGCTGACAAAACCGATCGATTATTAATTATTTTAGCACATGGTGCATTGAAAAAATTCTACATTAATAAGTGAAACTGGTGTTGTATAAGCAAATGTATTTCCTTAGGTAAATATTTGCAATACATCTAGAGTAAATACTCGACGAAGATCATTTATATTCGTCATACAGAACATATATCTAAAATATTGCTGAGTGGAGTTTTCGGCAGATTTTTATATAAAAAATTCTAAAACACTTAAACAAATATACACAGAATATACATAAACAAAATTACAAAATTACCGTGGATGATGCTAGATTATCAATTGTTATATGTTGCACCATGGCGATAATTGAAGGCAATTTTTATTATTATTTTTGTTAATACGGTTTTTCAAAAAGAAACAGTTTTATAAATTTAGTGCTTTTTTTGAAATTGTTGAATAAATAGTGATATGATTTTTTTTGATGAACACACACACACACACTATCAAAAATTTTGTACACTTTAGTAAAAGTACAATAATATGATAATGAAAGGATTTGTGTTTAAATCTAGCTGTAAATCGTAACTTACCTTTGTTAATTATCTAGTTACTTTCAAGTTAATATTTTCATTTTCTTATTATAAAACTCAGATAAATATAAATTAACATGTAAAATAGAGTAATTAAAGAAAATAGATATAATAAATAATTATTTTATTTCATTTTTTATACAGAAAATACTATTATTTTGTACTATTTTTTGTATAACTTTTATTTACAAACAATTCATATCTTTATTGAATTTGTATTACAACTGTTGTTATAAAATCTATCATTTGTTATTTATTATATTTACATTTCAGAAATAACAACTGCTTATATAACAATATCTATTTTCGCCAATCTAAACATTCTTGATGTTGTATTTCGTACAAGAACGTGTTGTTGTTTTTGCTTAATAATATCAACAAGCACCTTTGCTATAACATATCCAATTCCAACACCGACCGCGTTTGAGTAACAATATGCACCTTGAGTAACATACCCAAATGTTTCTCTATCGCCTTCAAATCTTATAGATTTTGATTTTGGTAAATACATATCAGCCATTATTTTAGCTTGTTGTTCAATATGTTTTTTTGCAATATCCACAATTTGATCGCGAGTTGAACGCATCATTTTTTTAACTACAAGAGGGTTCTCATACATTTCTTTAATTCGTTTACAAACACGAATTCTCTTTCGCTTTAATCTTCTTAAAAGCAAACGATGTTTTTTTCTTAATTTAATTCTGCGTGTTTCAAAAGGATCTGAACCATGCTCTTGCAATATACCAGTCCACTTTTTATTCTTTTTATAATTTTGTATATCTGTACACGTTGGTAAACAAATCATAGCAAATTCTTTAGGAGTACCACCATTAATAAAAGTTACTCTGACAGGTATAAGGTATCCATCAAAAAATTTGTCATCGTCAATCGAAGGCAGTTGCATTTTCATTCCCATCAGACATCCCTGTAATCTCCTTAATATTTGGTAATCTCTAAATACTACATACTCTGATGAACCGATCCATTCCTTCATCAATAAATCCCAATTACAAAAAAATGGTTCAGCTACTTTAAATTTTGTAAAATTAACTCGTCTGTTTGGTGGTCTTTTAAAATAATGTTCCGTTAAATCATGTTTTTTAAGAATCGCTTCCCTTTTATATGGCACGGTATCAGGATCATAATAATAGTCCGGTAAATTTAAATTCTCGCATTCAAAACAAATCATTGAAGAATCTCGTAAACCTGCTGGCTTTGCGCAACGAAGAATAAAAGCTAACCAAAATGGCATTGCCCAAGCAGCAGGAAGAACAATGTCAATTCCACTTGCGAAACCTATAAAATTAACATACAAATTAATAATTGTCTAAAAATATATAATATATGTTATATAAAATAAAAAACATTGCTGTAATTGAAAAATGAGTAAATAAAAATAAATATAATGAATGCTGTTTTTCAACATAATCAACCACATGACGGATATAATTGAATCTTTACTCTTAATCTAGCGAGAGATGATGCTAACTAAAAGTACATATTTTTCGATGCTACAAACGCCATATATTCTATTTTCTTTTCTATTTTTTCCATATATATATTTTTTAACAACTTATTTCATGTTTTGTGTATTATAATTTACTATGCATTATTCCAAAATAGTGCCAACATACATTGTATGTAATAATAAAATATAAACAAACAATTTATAATACGACAAATTATTAAATATTCATAGCATTTTAATTACATTAAACTATTAAAACCGTTGGTAAGCTGAATGACTGCTAGTTTAATATTAATTGAAATAGAACTCTATGACCTGTATAGATTATTAAAAGAACAAATAATAAAATTTAAAGTTAATTGTAAATATGGTGGATATTTACCAATAGATTTTTTTTATTTTTAATATTTTATAAAACGTCCTCACAGTTAAATAAAAAAAATATGAGTTTTTTTGTAATCTAACGTCTATAATTTTTCTAAATAGATAATTTCGAATAAAATAAATCTAATAGAGTCTATAAAATAGAATTAATACAAAAACTTTAAATATAAGCAAACAAATAAATCAAAATTAAAAATAAGTAAATATTAATATGATTATAAAGTTCATATAATCTTAATTATACATTTTGTTGAAAATGTTTGTTAAAGATCAAAATAAATATATTTTTTACATACTAAATGTGTATTTAAATCAGATTTAGAATATATTATCAATTTA
>JABFOX010003144.1:0-10620 GCA_022817665.1 Axea sp. ZL-2020
AAAAAAACAATAGCTTTATGAACTGAAAATTACCGACCGAGCACGTAACCCTTCAATAATTCCAATCATTGCACATTTAAATGATCGTATTTTTAAAAAAATGTTTGTAACGAAACGTTATGAAATGTAAGTTAAACAGTCATATCTGTTAATTACATCCGTTTGATTTCTTGCGAATTGAAGCAGATTTTCATTTGTTCCGACGTGAACTATTTGTATGGAAGTTTAAAGTTTAATGAGAAAACCATTAAACATACATATGATTGGCTAAAATTAAATATTGAAAATAATTGTGTGCAAAGTTCGTATCTGAGATGATCTTTTTACATCTTTCATTTATTACATTTTATACGTTTTAATTTATAGTCGTAACATTCCCAATGTCAGCGCCATCTAGTTTTAAATGGCCTTCCATTTTATATAACTATTCGTTATTTCTATTATTTCTAAAAACAAATGATACTGAACTATGTTAATTGCGTATATTTAATTAATATTATTTGATTTATGACTATGAGATTATAACTAGTTATTGCTTGATGTTTTATTTTTTATACAAAAAAAATTTTTTTCAACGCTAGTTTTAAACAATTATGTTACTGTAAACACGACAAATGCAATTATTACAATATAATTGGATTTGAGTCATTTAAATTTCAATGACAAATGGCAATAATTAGATCTAAAAAAATCCAAACTTTGATGCCACTTATATTTAAAATGTATTAAGATACATTTAAATTCAAACACAAATTACAGACTTCAGATTTTTATTCAAACTGTGCTCATCATGTCTCACATAATCTGAGATTCCGATTTGATTAAAATGTGAACCTTCGGAATAAGTTTTTAAATCTACAGTTACGGAGTTGATGTGTTTTTAATTTAAAGTAAAAATAGAGTATGCTTGTAATTATCAAAATAATCGACATATGTTTAACAAATGGGAATATCATTTTGTGCCAAGTGAAATAATTTTTGTAGACATTTGTCACAATAAAATAATAATTAAATGTTCATATCTTATCAAAAGCAACCGGTGTCGCTCTAGACTCTGAGCATGTGTTTTATCAAATGAAGTATATCGATAAGTTTTACTGAAATGCGTCAATTGACAAATATATTTTAAATACGATATAAAGTTTAAAAAATCTCACAGTGAATTGAAACTTGTGTAAATCATCAAAGATTCTCCCTAACTAGCATCTAACAAAATTACTTTGATTTGTACAAAATTAAGACATCAGAAACACAAAATTTGTTTACATTCTTGATTTTGTCATATATTTCAATGAAAATTATTTTTTCAGAGTGACTGTTTATATTAGGTTGTCCCATAAGTTTCTTCCGCGCCACGCTAATCCATAAGTGAAATAAAAACGCACACAGATGAATATTTTGCAAGTAAGCCTCAAGAATTTTGGAAAGAGGGCATAATGAGGCTTCCTGAGAGATGGAAGAAGGTTATAGAACAGAACGGTTCATATATAACACAATAAATCAACCTCAAACAACAAATATCGTGTATTCATTTCGCATCAAAAAAAGGGAAGAAACTTATGGGACAACCTAATATATATAAACCATTTAAAGTTGTCAATGTATATTTAGTTATATACAACTGCAAGTACGATTTGCAGTTTTTTGTAGTACTTTATAGTACTTCAATGGTACGATTTAATGTTCCTTTTACCTCTTATATGACTTAATTATTTGAATCACTCTTCAACCCGAAGTCAAAGTCATTTTAAATAAAATGTATTAATTAAACGTATTTAATTAATAAATTTTGAACTTTTAATAATATATTATAAATTTATAATTACTGAACACAATGCAAACATTTTATTAAACCTTTCATCTAACACCGTTAAGAAACAATTAATTTAAAATTGCATTTTTGGCATTATTTAAATAAAATCAATAAAACTTGTTAATTTAGATCTTTAAACAAATTTTGTTTAGAAGTACTGATTTCAGATGTTTTTCAGTGTTATAAGTAAGAATTTGAATACAATTTAATGTACAAATATGTTTGCCTCTTTTTTTGCAAATTAAATTTCTATGAAATAAAAAATCTCGACGAAAGTTGTGTGGTTTCCATCGACCTTGAAGCAAACTCAGTTTCACGTCATCTTTTGACTGACGAAACTAAATCTCATGCTCCACTGCAAGCGGCTCTGTGTGCTCCATTAAATCTAAGCAGCTAACTCCTCACAGAGAGTGATTACGTGCAAACAGTGATGATCTAGTTATACGCGTTCTTAAGTAATGATATAAAATGGCCAAACGGTCATGAAGTGAAATGAATTTTAGACTAAAATGTCTTTCAAATCAAATTGATATTAGTCTAATTAAATAAAAATATTTAAATATGTAAAGAATTTAGTAAAGCGTTAATTTGTCAAAATACATTTCTATACAACTGAAATTTAAGCGTAATATGTATAAAATATGTAAAATATAATACTTTAGGTGCACTTTCTTATAAAATGTTTTATTAGATTAACGTTACATATTATACATGCAAACTATTACATTATCATACATCAACTTCTGCCAGTTTATCTCGTTTTACCACAGAAATGACTGTACCATTCTTTCAATATGATAAACGATCATTTCCGTTACACAATATAATTAGTTATACACTTGTGATCTTTTAATATCTTTGAGATGCATTTTAGATGTGAAAGTACGTGTTATAAATATGTTTTATTTATTTTTTTATATATGCTTTACTGAATGAATATTACATTATTAATTATTTAATAATCATTATTTAAGCAATAAAAATAACTACTCAATTTAACAATAATTTATTTTCACCTATTTTAAAACTAACTTCATGTTGCAAATATTCTAATTTTTAAATATGTACTTCAGAAAGAATCTATGACAATTTATACTTTTTTTGGCTAAAATATTTTTTTTTCCAAAATAAAAATGTAAAATAAAGTCTTACGTATGAATTATATGAAATAGGAGAAAATAATAAGATACATAATTTCATTATATTTCAACGTATAAATATTATCTCTTTTTTGGGGCAAATGATCTTGCGATAAATAAATTGTCGATTCACAAAAATAAAAGCGCTTGACCGGTCCAAGTTAAAACGTCATATTCTTCAAAATCATATCTCACTAAAAAATACAAAATGGAAGAAAAAGTTTGAATACTTTAGGTCATAAGAAAAAATAGAGTCCAATAGACGAAAATATTCATGAACTAAATTAATTAAGGAAACGCAATAATTGTCATAAAAATAAATTTTATAAAAGTTACACATACTATAAATATCCAGTGTAGATTTAATCAGTTTAACACTTTTCACTGTAACGGTCGATCAATAAAAAAATTCATGCAAATTCTCGAAAATGTGATTGATTATAAGTTACACCGAAAAGTGTTAAATTGATTAAATCCATATCGAATTTTTAACGGCGTAATAAAAGTTTCAATATAAGTTTAAAAATACTTTCAATTAACGATGAATTCATTAATTTGTATTTTTTTATTTGAACGGTTGATGTAATTGTATAAAGAATAAATCTGCGCTTCATAACATATATTTTAAATTAATTTGTATAATTATTTTTAAATATTTATCGGTCTCTGGTGATTGTTCTTATACCAGGAGTTATTGGGCTTTTGTTGATTTGTATTTACTTATATTTATTCAAGTGACGTATTAACAATATATCAAGTAATATTTATGAGAGCCAGATATTGAATTTCTGATGCTTCATTTAATAAGTAATTTTGTCTAATGTAATTAATTTACGTATGAAATGTATGTGTATATTAATCATATAGATATTTATTCATAAATTTTATATATTTTATATGACAGTTATATTGTAAAACTATATTGGCATTATTTTAGTAACTAGGGAAATTAAAAATATTTCTCAGAAATCATATACTTTACAAATTTAACCATTTACTATATTCTGTCAACATATTATACTTAATTTTATTAAATAAAATTTATTAAAGTATATATCAAATTTAATCTGATCAATAAGTTGTTATTAACTATTTACAAACAATTTTAGCTATTGCATTCATTTTATGTAATAAATTTCAAATGAATATTGGAATATCGAGAAGTGAAATAATTATAAATTGTTAACAATTATGAATTGACATAATAAAATAGGTACTTTTTTGCATATAATGTATATATGTAATAGATGGATTTCTACCTAGAATATATTACATTCATCATTCATGTATAACCATCAATATTTTAAAATACTACTGTGTCAAAGATGATATAATTGCTTACTCTCTATAAATGACTTATGACTGTTTTGATAAAATTTTACTAGACGTGAAATAACAAGACGTCTAGACGTATAAACAAGACTTTTTTTGGATATTTACTTCTTATAATTTATTACTACATAAACAAATACGTTTTTATATTTAATGCACATATAGTAATAAATAACTTCAAAATTTACTCTGCCACTATATTGATTTATCAATAATAATTATTTACTTTATTGACATAAAATCAATTTATATTTCTGAAAAAAAATTGGGGGTTGATTTATATAAAAATATAATTTGTAAATCCAAAACGGAGAACTTAAAATTAAAATACCATAATATAAAATATTAAATAATATTTATTAAATTTTATTAGTACGTTTCAATAAAATATTTGTATTATTTAAAATACATTTTAAATTTATACATCTGACGGTTATCAAATTAATTAAATGTTACTTGAAAATATCTATCAAGTTATTAATATGCATTCTTCGAAGTTAATGTACATTTGAACAGTCAAAAGAAAATAAAAAAATTAATAACAGAACTAAAAATACAAATTTTGCAGTAATGAAAAACTGAAAGTTATATGGCATTGATGTTCATTTTCAATTTAATAACACGGCTGACAGATATGCAAACCATTGATTACACGGTAATAAAAATTTCATGATTATTTTGACAAAGTTTAAATAAAATGTTAAACGTCATATAACTAATAAACTTTCGCTAATGTAAGTGTAATTTAAGGGCTGAAATCTTTGTAATCGTATAATTTGTTATTTTTTGATAAATAAATAAAATATTTCATTTAAGGTAAATCATCATTTAGACAAATGATATTATATATATTTCAGTCTATCACAGTGAGAAATATAATTTACAAACTACCGTTTAAATATCATTTATACAAAATATAGTTCATTAATGAAAAATAGTTGCTCGTTGAGAACAAATTATATATTTCAAAGTAATTTTGTATTATATCTGAAAATTTGTTGAAGGAAAAGATTTGTTATTTTATTATGACGTGTATTTCCCCAGGGATGGTCATGGCTTTTATAGAAGGCTTTCTATAAAAGTACTATGTAACAATACACCATTCATACGACATCTTTCCCTTTCTGTTAAAAACCATAATAATGGAAGTTATTCTATTGGCCTATTCATATAAAATTTAACATAATATTTACAATTGAAGCACTATGTAGTCTGTTCTGTGTTAGCAATTGCGAGCATATGTATAACAGATTGTTCATATTTATCTATTACTTAATTTTCATATATCTTTTAATTCATCAGGCTTCTCTAATAATTAACAGAAAATATTGATTAGATGCAAATATTGATGTAAATTAGAGAAAATTAATAGCAATATTATTTTAATTATTATATATATAATATATGTACACGCATAGTAGAATATATGTATAATAAAAATATAAATATATTTAAACATATTTATACACATTAGAGTTGTAAATATTCATATTTTATACAATATTTAATAGTCCATTTATTGGGTATATTTCGAATTTACTGATAAAAATTTTTTCTAACATATATTGAATGAATTTCAGCAATGCAGTTCTCAACAAAAGTAACTTTTGGACAAATATGTTCCTTTTCCTTATAATATGAAAAAAGTTTTCGGAAAATATCTCGTTACAAACTTTCTAACGTTTTCTCTTATTAATTTGTAGTCATAACAAGCGTATATGGTTTTATTCCAGTAGTTTCTCAAAACATATATTCAAAAGTTATTGCAAATTCTGATGATCGAAATGAATGCGAAATCTATGTTTGAAATACTTAATATTTTTAAATAAGTTTAGAATTTCCTCTAGTAAACTCATTAACATAAATTGAGTTCCTGAGAATTATTAAACTCTTCAAGTTACAATACAACAACTAGTTTTAAATAATTAATTTTCGAATGAAATTATGTAAGTATGTAAAAATAAGTAAGCCATTGAAATACGATATTTTAAGATCAGTTGCAACCATTAAAATTTACATGATTCAGTTATCTTGAAGTTAGCTATATCGAAATCATTAATTCCACATAACTAGTGCGTAAAATAAATTTTTCTTTTTCAAAAATTAATAATTTATTAAATTCAATTTATGAAATTTAATAGTCCAATTACACAACTAAAAATATAAATTGAATTTTCCTATTCATAAATTTATTTTTATACTCAAACTTTGATTAATCATTTGCACATAAATCTGTAAAAGATAATTTATTCGTAAACATTAAATTATTTATATAAATGCTTATTAAATTTCAGCTTTCATGCAATAAAATTTGTTAAAATTAATGCAAGACTCATTTCATAAATAATTAAACAAAATTAATGTTTGTTAAATTAAACATTAACTAAAACTTTATACTATACGTAAAAGTTCATATTCGATGTTATAAGTTTATATTTTAATTTTACATTACCATCAATATATTTCAATTTTCAGTAGGTAATTTTCAAATGCAATTTAATTTAGTTTATGTAATTTAAAGTTATAAATTGATTTGAATTACTCTTCATGTAAACATTTTCATTTAGGTATAACAATTTATTTGTAGCAATACGGTTTTAATATTTCGTAAGCATGATCCACATCATATTTATAAACATTATACATATTTATAGTAACTTTCATTTGAAATTATAGATGAACCAATGACGTCAATTTCAAACCGAATTAATATTGACATTAATATTAAAAAAATTAATTTAATAGCAAAGATTTACTATGCTTGCGTATTCATTAAAGTAACTATATCATAATTTAAATAATAAACTTAATCGACTGTTAAATATATTTCATTAATAAATACAGTGCACTTTTCTTTTGAGCGTTTCATTTCATTCATAATGCTTTTCGTCTTTTATTTATTCAGTAACATACTTTCAACAATCTTAGAATGGTTTAAGTTCTTCCGACGGTATTCTGTGTTATTTATAAAATTTTCACTTAGGTAAACTTCAAAAGGTAATTTTCCAGATTTTAAATATAGAGGGGTAATATACAAATCAAATCAATTTTAATTAACAATTAATGTAGAATATTAATTTTACTGCCATGAATATTTAATTAATGTGTATAGTTATGAGCAATATTATCAGAAAGTAAAACAAATGGCGGTCCTTATAAACTAAACCTTATCATGTTCTGACAACGTTAATTATGAAAAATAAGTTCCAATGGTGTCACTTCTTGCTCCTCGAGTTGTAAATTACATAACTTTTAACGCTCTAATGTTAAATATTAAACACACTAATGTATGATCGTTATATTAGACTTTTTATTGGATTTAATTTCAAATGATGTTATTTAATATGAATAAATGTACGTAATATATTTCATAAGCAAAATTTACTTTTGGGAACAATTTTCAAAATCAATTAATCGTAATTTTACAACTTTCAAAGTTGATGTACTCGTGGGAAATGTGAACAAGAGAAAGATAGGTTTATGGTTTATAACCACGTGACTTATATTCCCCATTGAATATTAATTACGTTTAAATGTCATCTAATATTATTTAGTAATAAATCAAAGAATTATTAATGATAAAAAGCAATTTTTCATTTGTATATGAGATTATACTTTTAAATGTTACAAGCTTTTATTAATTTTATTTAAAAAATAAAAAATAGAATTATTAAATAAATTTGACTTTCTCTGCATTATTAAAATTCGATTCAAATTAGAATATCTTCACTTGTAAACAAAGGATATGCAGTTGAACACTGAACTAGTTTCCACAGAAGCTTCGAGTAAATTAACTTACGTATCTATATAAAAAAAACTGAACAACGCCAAAAACAATAAAACTCAATTTTGTTACGCGGTAAAGCCTATGAAGCGAGATCAACACTGCTATTGATATTTTTGTTGTACAATATATTATATTTTATGTCTCATTTTATCTGTTGATTAATTACAACGAAATTTCGTTAAAGCGTGAAAATTACGCTTACGGCAGTTTTCTTTGTACTTCCTTTGATAATAAGAACTTTAATCACTTAAATCTTCTAGTCGCTTACATGTCGCAGGAGCTCGTCGCCTTTGGCTTAAAGCTTTGAACGAAGAACCAATTATGATGTCACTTCTTTGTTACATCATAATTGGTTCTGTCGAAAAAGACTTCGTTCGACTGGCGAGTATTTATAACTAAAAAAAAAAAAAAAATAGTTTTCCTTGTCTTCCTACAGTGAATGAGTTCCTCGTTTTTCTGTCACGTTTTAGTTCAGTGTAAAAGTTAAAAGGAAAAAGAAAACAAAATTAAAGGAACAGTGAAGAAAATGATGAAAATGCTTCTCGTGCATAACATAATCAATTAAATTTATCACAAAAGTAATTGGTTTCGTGCCGAATAAGTACTTGGACGTAATGAATCTATTTTTACCCTGTCAATAAGTAAATCATATTTATAATGGATGAGTCGTTGAATGAAATATTTCGTGTACCAGACTCAAACTTAATTTTCTGCTGAGAACAGACGGATGATATAATGCGACAAGAGTTTTAAGTTCATTAAATGTTCGACATTGAACTGTAATTAAAGACTATGCATTATTATGAAGTTAATTCAGCTTTTCATTAAAAGCCGCTTCTTTCTTTAAAGTGGTAATTCATAAAAAAGTGAATTTGAAAATCATTTATAATATTAACGATTTGTTAAAATACAATTATTTCTTTAATGATTAAACAAATTATAGAGTTTTAAAGCTTCATATAAAAGAATATATTTAATTTTTCACATTTGAGCTACATTTTTAGTAATTCTGTAGATCCGTATATTATAAGATTTGAAACTAATGCTTAATGACGTTTTATATGACACGATAATGATGCTCAATAACCTCGTTAAACTTGCTCCAGTCATTGGGAATAATTGTCATGCGAATGGACGAGTGCGGATTATTGCATTTCGTGTGTTTCTGCGTTTTGTTGATGTCATCAAGGAATCGACCATGTATGCACAAGTACAAACTGTTAACATAAAAACTTTTTTATTTGTTATCTGAATTGATTTGCAACATTTAAGTGTAAGTCGTTTTACAAATAATGTTTCACAAAAATTTATTAAAATTAAAATTAACAATCATTGTTTTAAAGTACTATTTAATTTAATTGTCCGTCATTCCTGTAACTGCCGATGAAATATATAGGTACGCCATTTGAAGAAAATTTTAATTACATGATGTACTTTAAATAATTATACTTATTAACACTCTTTTTATTTAGTTTTGTAATATCGGAATCTGTTATTAAGGAGAATTATGTTATTCAACATTTGTTATTTTAAATCAAGAATACGATATTGATTCTTGTACATTCTTATTTAAACCGGAACGTGTAAACATTGCATAACAAACAAATATATTAAATTTTATGAAAATAGTTCTAACATGTACGTTGTATTGATAGTTCGTGCATTTTTCAATGCTGTAAAATAGCAATGGTGTTGAATAAAAACTTACAAAAATGAGGTATATACAGATATATATATAATGCTATAATAAATTAGATTTTATATAATTGCTTTTATCCGCAGGCCGCATAAAATTATAGAAGATGAAATTTTAAATCTGTCTAAACCTTTGTCCAAAATGAATAAAATTGTGTATATCGTAGCACACTTTGTAATTTCGCGTCACAAAAATACATTCGAGAGATAAGCTTGTATTATTTCTCTTACTGTACAAAGATTGTCATTTCTGTAGCTACATTAGTTTTTACGATAATATCATTTGTTACACAGAAATATGCGAAAAAAACATTATAATGTCACTCTGCTATAATATACCGTGCGTGACCAAACTGACATGATTGAGGTTGGAATGATATCCCATGCATTATACGTATAAAGCTTTCCTCGGAAAATATCAATGGCGAACTGATAATTAGAGATCTGTTGATAATAGTTACGTATGATTTATTTTATTGCTAGAAATTGAAAATGTTAAAATGTAAATAAAATTAAATTGAAACATCAAACAATTAGTCTATATAATTTATTTAATTAATAATATCTTCAAATTTTTAATTCATATGAATTTTTAATATTATATATTCGTACGTTCTATTTTGTTTTGTTTAATTTTGTTTCTTCTTTTTCATATTATATTTCAATTCGCCATTTATTCTTTTTAAAAATGTTATGGTTTAATTAATTTTGTTACTAAATTATTAAATTATTAAATTATATAGATATTACACAATAAGTGATATAAATCTATTATCATATTTTATTTTGTATATTTCAATGCATCTAAATTAATATATTATCTTTAAATGTATTATGTAATAATCTTTCATTTA
>JABFOX010003145.1:0-10618 GCA_022817665.1 Axea sp. ZL-2020
AAATATAGATTGGTCGTATAATTTTAATGGTTCATGAACTGATATGAAATTGCTAACCGTATGCGAGCAAGTGTGTTTTGAAAATAATACAAACCGATGTACAGTTTTTTTTAAACAATTATAAATGTAAAAAAAATTCACAGTTATCTATGAACAATTTTCTACAAACAAATCTACAACAACAGATCTTCATTAGAAATTATTTATTCAAGTTTATTTTAAATTTTGCAGTACAATACTATATAAAAATAATCTATCATTCAAATATTTATCAGGGCAGTTCATAATTTCGTGCGCATTAATAGCAGAAATGCGCACGAACTTTTGGACTCACCTGATATATATATTTTTTGAATTTTTGCATGATAAAAATGTAAAACCGAGTATTTTGGCAATACTTCTTTTTTCTTCACTGTTCACCGAAACAAATTAATCCAGCGTTGTACGAATTAAACGTGTGAAATAACTTTTTTTTTGTAACACGGTGATATTGTTATGAAAACTTTCACTTTCCTAACTTTGTTTTCTTAAAATATAGGTTATGTAATATATTAATAAAGAAACTTGTTTCACTTCACATAATCCGAATTTACAATTATCAAAATACGATGTAACACGTCATTCAAGTGCTTTAAGTTATTTGCTATTTTTTGAGTCACATTTATTTATGTAGAGAATCATGAAATACTGTAACTTTAAAGAAGAGAAACTATTATGTCAGTTGCGTTCTTGGCCATCTTACTGTCTAACAATACGTACAGCTGCACGCCAGTTTCTACCCAACCATACTACCCTCAATCTAGACGTTCCAAATGGCTGTCTAAATCTTATAACCAGAAATTCTTCCTCTGAGCATCATAAGAAAATGATGTCATTTTTTAATCAAAGTATTTTCACTCTGTGTTTCGATACTATTTTTTACGTATTTGAATACTTGAAGATGGAAAATATGTTTTCACTCTAAATATATTGTTACATTTCTCAAATATTAATTACATATTTTTTATGTTACTCGACTGATTTTGTTTTTAACTTCATAAACTTTACACGTTTCAAAGACAATTTTTATACGAGGGGTGTTCAATAATTCTTTAGAAAAAGGGAAAGACACAAATTCATTTTGAGTAGATATTTTTTTTTATTTTTCAATATAATCAACCACGTGACGAATATAGCTGAAATTTTAATCACAATCTAGTAAGAAATGACCATCGTATCTTGAATTTTCTAAAGATTTACTGAACGCCTCACGTAATATTACTTGTCAATAAAGTTTTTTAGAATGTCTCATTGAAAATTCTGGTGCTCGCATAATAATTTATTAAATTATCATTAACAACATTAAAAACATAAAAAAAATTATCATTAAAAACATTAAAAAAAATTATCATAAAAAAGATTTTTTATTTGATAAATGCAAATGTTTGTTTTATACCAAGTGAACAGTTCGTTTAATAATGCATGACGAGCAGTCATTCACTGTGTGAAAATTATGATGTATTTGTCAAGTATGAAAGTAAGACATCCGGTTTAGACGAATATGTTGACAGTTTAAGTTAAATTAATACTTATTCCATACGAAACGTGAAAATAATAGGTTGCAGTACTAGTTAAAGTTGGCTATAGTAAAGTAGTCCTTGAAAAAAGTAATGATTAATGAATTTAGATACGTGTCTGATTTGAGACCGAGCATTCACGTACGGGTATGCTACCTATAGTTCAGATGCCGATGATAAATAATAATCTAGTGGGGAAACTAAGTATGAGGGTGCTTGTGATATAAAGCGCTCTGGCAGCCGTAAAAGATTCTTACTTGCTTTATTCGAAATTCGGAGATTTTAATGTTTTTGTTCTGCTATGTATGCGAGTATGCAGCACGGAATAAATTAAACATCCGAATGAAATTTCATTTATGAATGAAAAAAGGTTTCGTTCTTAAAGAAATCGAACTCAAGTGAATTGTTATTTTGTAAACAAATTGTACATTTTTATACACAAACCAATCGATTCTACGGCAAAAGTAATAAACGTTCGTTCTTTAAACTTCTTACCTGGGAGCTCACAGAAAATCTATTGTATTGACTCTTTGTAATATAAATAGTTTTAATTCGTATTGCCGATAAAAGTTGGAATCTTTGTTGCATGAAATGGCACGCGTTTTCTAATACGACATATGTGGTCCCTCTGTTTTCAGAATGAACCAGCTCAAAAGGGAAACGAAGGCTAACGGTAGTTCCAAGAGGGCGGCATTTACAACCATTCAGAAAATTGGGAATGCCGAATGAAACAGACGGTTTGAGTTCTATTATGGTTCAATTGATTTATATTATTTGTCAAGTGTGAATCGACTTACTGGAATTATACTGAATTTATTTGCACACGGAAAATATTTGTTTGTTCGTCAAACTTGTTTGTTTCAGCTCATATTCAATATATTTCAAATGTGTTATTTAAGCGAATCATTTTTAACGTCCCATGTTTATGCAATTGTTTAAAAATTCTCGTATTGAACATTTTCAAATATACTTAAATAAATACTGACCAAATATTTCTATTAAAAATATTTAGTTTAGTATACAAGTTATTATTAGATAATGTTATTTTACGCACATAAAAAATTAGGAGTGATGATTTCTTAAATTATACTTTTGCTTATTTTTTAATATCATTAAATAAAATTATGCCTTGTATTATAATTTGTCCGATCATGATTTTTCCTGAAGCATATTTGGAGATTAATTTAGATCTATATTTATTTTAAAATGGAATATTAAAAAAAATCTATAAAAACAACTCTGTACTGTATTAAACATTTCTAGTATTGTAGCATACAGTAATTTTTCTGTTTTTACTACAATATCTCTTTTGTGTTACATACAGTATTTTTTTTAACGTAAGTTTATAACCTACTTTTCAATTGGAAAATAAAAAAATAATCATCCATTTTATTAATTAGAACAATTCAGTGACACAAATTGTAATTATAAAGCTGTTTAAGTATTCAAGATTAAAAACGTATCTCATTCATGTAATGCATTTCATTATGATTAAATAAGCATAATGAATTGTTTGGTTGCTTGACGTTTGTTGAAGTAGCAGGTTTGTTAGGTTTTATACATTTAAAACATGCGTAACTGGAGATATAATTGCGGGCGGTCAAAAGGGCGGAGCGCAAAAAGTGCTGAGCCATCTTCCGGGGGCAGTCCAGTGATCTCGTCTGGAAAGTGCTTGAGATTAGTATGAACGAGGAACGTGGGTGCGTGACACGTCCATGACGTATCTCGTATCGCGTACCATCCCAATGCTTGAATTCCCAAACACATGTCTTTCTTACAATCGTATATATGTCAATCTTTTTTTTACCTCCCGCTGGGCATTGATGTTATGCCAACGGACCATTGCGATTCCGAAACCCTTTTGTTGGTCGACTTTCTTAATTATGAATCAATGGAAAAAAATCTGTCTGAATGACACATGCGAAAGTTGGATTCTAACAATTTAACGACATAATTTTATTGCTTTATTGTTTTACATAATTCAAACTGTCTTATTTCTGGTTTTAAATAATGATTGCATTATGTGCTCGAGCAAAAAAGCAGAAAACGTAAATTATAAATGTTTTCCTGTTAAATCTAAAACATTATTTTATTATCTTATAGCACTTATATAGATATTTACTTATACAGATATACTGTTCTATCTCAGTTTCTACTTAAGATTTTTAATCTGAATTTAATTACAATCGTTCTTAAATTTTCTTAAAATATTATAAAATAAGAAGATTAAAGAGTCAATCACCTTCAATCTCATTAATAGCATTAAATCGTTCAGATATTTCAGTTCAAACGAGGCATAGTAAAGTGATATATTGTTTTATCATTACCTAGCACATTTCGAACCGAAAAATTAGCACTTCGCTATTTACACATCATGGTAGGCTGTCAAGTTTTAAAAGAAACGAATGGATTGAAAAATTGAAATGTCATTGTAATGACTGAAATGAAGTATATATAATCTTTTCCCTAAAACTTCTGTTTGGAGGTATGAAAAGTCATCATAATTATGTCAAAATATTTATGTATACTTGATGGATGGTTAACACTGAGCCACCAAGAATGACATATTAATTTGTATGTAATTTAAATTCATTGTATTTTTTATATATGTTGGTTGACTGTCAACAGACTTGTTAACGTTTATGGTTCAACATTTATAACAAGAAAAAATTGTAATGTTCCAAGGTCCACACTGCTTTCGTGTAATTTAATTGGTCTTTGTAACAACAAATTTAATAATAATAATTGAATTTTTTTAGTTGAGAACCAACATTATATTTTTATTTATTATTTTTTTTTCAAATTCCATATTTACGGATTAAGTAGTATCATATTTTTTGATATTTCACTGTTTAAATACGAAAAAGTTTATATTCTTTTATATCTGTTTTAATTTGTTTTTAATTTTACATCATCAAACACATCAGAGGGTCTGGAATTCGATGTCAAATGTGGACATGGCTCGATATTTTGATGAATTATTCTACTTTAAATATAAATAAAAACTATGCTTATGTATATCCTACTTGAGAATATAAATAATATATAAATAAAGTTTCAGAATTATTTATTTATAATAACGCTTTATGAAATTCATATTACACGAAAAATAAATATATTATATAAAATTTGTTTTCAAATGAATTAATGGTTGTGTAATAATAGAATATAATGATGTTGAGAATTGTAAGGAAGATTCATTGTGAACGGTTGGTCGGTATAGCGCCAGGACGTCGACTATGCGACCACGTATCAATGCGGTGAAGATTGACATTACGAGCAATGATAAATGGTAAAGCATCTCGCACCACATCTCTCCTTTATAGAATAGCAATCTTGCGTACGATAGTGGAAATATCCCTGCTTACTGAGAAGAAAGATTTTGGACTGTGGAAGTTTCAAACGAATGTTTGTAAGGAAAAGAAATTTCCACTAAAATGTAAACAGATAGCACAAGCCCTGAATCGATAGTTTGATGTTAGACAAATATAATTTTTCTTGTCCAGAGAAACATTATTATCATTCAAAAAATTGTAAACATCGTCTGGTAACTATTAAAGCGATTGTATTATAATATTTTAATTATTTAAAGTAATATTTCATAATAAAAACTGGAATTATCTGACATATTTAGTTTACGGCAAACAAAAGTTAAAATAAGTCAGTTAAATTTTAATAAAATTAACAAATCTATAAACTATACCTAACATTTTTCGTGTATAATAATTTAAAAAATGTAATTCAACTAATCTTTATGTTTCATGCTATGTACAGTTTATAAACTATTTATTACTGAGTATTTATTACACAAAATTATTACTATCGTACACAAAATATTTGTTTTTAAGAAGAATACAGTTTTGCGCTCGGTTAAAAAGTACTTCTAAATACCAAGGGTATTTATATATGTTTCTATACTCTTTTTTTGTCTGTTTTCTACACTTTTCCATTGCCTTTGCCACGATAGAATATTCTTTTATGGAAACACATATAAATCTGAGAGTTCGTAGATGGTAACTATAATTGTAATCGTGTTTTAATGGTTCACTATTAGAAAACTTCGAGTTATTGCTATGTTATTCGATTATTATTTATATGTATATAAAACTATTTTAGTATTACTAAAAATGGAATAAAATACTGACATGTTGAATGGTTAAACTAATAATAAAGTATATTTAAAATCACAAATTAATTCACCTCGTAAAAAATTTGTATTTGAAGATGACATGTATAGCGTTTCAAATTTTACGTGAGATAAATCGTTCATTGAATTTACTTTGTCAAAGTAGAATGATTTCCTTTCTGAAAGATAAAAAACATGAAAAAATGACATAAACAAAGGCGGAGTTAAAGTCACAAGACCTCGAGATGGAACATTCAACTTCATTTGTTTTTATTTTTGGCATCTTTCACAGAGCAAATCTTCCTAATTCGACAAAGTAAATCAAATGATGATTCTCCTTGGACAAATCAGTGAAATTGATAAGTTATTTCCAAAAATAAGTAATGAAAATTATGAAGAAAGTAATCTCGTTCTTAATCGAAGTTGCTTTTAGATTCAATAGAAGAAATAATAAAATATTATTGTATATAAGAGATTTACAATTATAAAATTTTTTGTATAGAATGAATTTTTTCCACGTATTTTTGAATAATTGTTACTTACCAAGTTAACGTCAGCACGATATAAGACCATTAAAAACAGCAGGTTAGTCCGTGGAAGCTCTGTGAATTAAAATAAAGTTTAATTATTCAATATAAATATATAAAATTTGAAATCGTAGACAAGTATTATAAAACGATTTGTTATTCATTATTTAAAATTAATTAACATTTACTATTTACATTATTTCATATCTATATTTGAAGAAGTGATATAATTATAATATGCACGTATTACAATGAAATATGCAAATAAAAGAAAATAAATTGACCAAATAAATTATGACATATAATACTCAAATTATTTATATCAGTTCTTATCTCTATAACTAGCCATAAAATTAATAGCGAGAAGTTTGTTTTTGGAAGAAGCCGTACCAACATCTCACAAAAAAAAGCTCTGATTTCGTTAGGTATTACCTCATATTTTACTAACATTCCTTTAAAACTGATTAAGTTCATTATAAGCAATAAATTTGTACTTGAAATTATAAAGTACCCAATCATAAATCGCAAAACAATAGTTATTGGAAGGACTTAATTTGCTTTGGGCATACATGTATTTTCAGAAAATTAACCTTGCAGTTACATCTTCTGTCATTATAGAAATGATATCATTACACGTACACCAAAAAAACACAGTTTTAGAGGTGATCATAATTTGTAAAGAATATTACCCTGAGATATAACTGATCACAAGAGAAGAAGAAAATAATAACAGATCTATTAGCGTTTTTGATGTTCTTATAACTGTTGATAATAATTAACTAGAAATCAACTGGTTTCCAAAGACAGCTTGGTCAGGAAAAATACTTTATTTTGTATCAAATCATAATAAAGTTTACAAAATTGTCAGTCTAAAGCTGATAATTTCAATTATTATAGATTCAATTCAAATATTGAATGAAAGTTACTGATTATTGAAATTAAGAGATGCAATATTTACAATATGGAGAATATTATATATAAAAGTGGTAATCATAATAAAAATGTAACTTTCCCGTATGCTGAAAGAACATTTATCCTTAAAGATATAAAAAAATAGAGGACAGATGTATTATTGTATGTAGTATAACATATATACAATAATTTACAGCAAATTGAACAAATATACGACTCTCATTTTTATTTTTTTTTTTTGATTTTTACTGCGTACTATTTAAAACAGTGTATGATTTTATGAATCACTTTTGCAATTTACAATTCAGGGCAAGGATATCATAGAAATTAGCATATATAATTTTATTATTTTGATAAATGATTTGATAAGATTTTATGATTTATCAAAATTATACATAATTATTATTAACAATAATTACTTAATAACTACTATTGCAAGTTGTTAAATGAGCTAATTCAGTAAAAATACAAGTGGTAGAGTTCCCGAGAGAAGACATGGCTAAGCACCCGTAGAGATGTAATTATAAATTTGTAGTTTAAAATTTATATTAATTTGCTTGTTTTGTTTCAAATATAGATTCAATTTATCATTTTTACACACATATTTTTATGTCGTATGTAACTGTTACTTATAACGCTTAATGATATCGCTAAACTATGAATAGAAAGGTAGCTATGAATAGAAAGAATACTAGTTTCGACAGTTTCTTTGTAATTGGCAGAATGATGAAATACATAACTTTTCCTAAATTTAATTTCAGGATCCAAAACTAACCATAGAACGTTGAATTTCTTCGAAGTTACATCAGATATAGAAATTTTATATTTAACAAATTATTAAATATGTAGTAAAATATAAGGTCAAAAATACTTGCAATTAAACCAAAATCATTACTATGCAATACAATACAAAGTATTTTATTTATTATAATATCCTTTTGACATTTTACTATATTTATAATATTTAATTTACTATATAAATAATAATTGTTTTGATGTGTGTCGAAATATCGTAAGTTTCCGTATAATTAACATGCAAAATATAATTCTGTTATGTGCATCAATGATAACTCACATTTCAAAGTTCTACTAAATCCTAATAAAAAAGTACGATTAATCATTTCAATGGTACATTAATTTGATTATTAGGTTAAATTATTAGATATTGGATTAAATTTTATTTAATCTTTCGTTATTTTATATAAATCATTTAACATTATTTCCAAATATTTATAAATATTGAAATAAAAACTTTTTTAAATGTATTTTCACTATATCAAAAGATATGTGAAGTTGCAGCAAGGTAAATCCAGAAAAAATGTGTGAACTGTTATAAGGGTACTACTTATTAATACATCTAATTTAATCATTATTTTAATATATCCATTCTAGATATATTGAGGTTTTATCGTGTGAGATTTCTCCAAAAAATTTCAATGTTCGAAATACTTCAGAGAATACGTCTAATAGATCAAATGTTACAGCAATATTTTTTGTTTCGCTTGGTGTAGAAGCCGTATCAATTTGGGGTTGTGTACGTAGCCATATCGTAGCCAGCATTGTATCAATTTTGTAACAACCTATTTTTAATGTGACTGCAACCCCAAAACCAGGATGTCTGCTGTACTAGAGCTTACAGTACATCTGTAAGCTTTACTATTGTATCTGTAAGCATCTGTACTGTTAAATATGTTGTGCATTGTGAATCAAGATTATTACAATATATAGTAATATTGAACTATAACTCAAATTACTATTATTCAGGAAAGCCAGTAAGTAATACTAACAAATAAAAATGTATTCCAAATTTACTTACAAATTGCGTTAATTTTTGTAAACTAATATAGAATATAACAAATCAAATTTTCATCTGTTAATCGTTGTTTCAATTTTTCGATAAAAATTAATATTATATTAAAAAAATTTTAATTTTTATTCAAATACATATTTACTTTTAATATTGTTTAATTTTATTATTGTACTTATTTACAAATAATAATATTATTAACTGAATTATAGAACATTATGATTAATCATATAATTATTGTATATTAATTATATTATATTTAATATTTCAAATCGTCATAATAATAATGCTTATAATCATAATGTAATGTATTATAAAATAATAAAATAAAATAATATTTAATAATTCACAAGCGCTAATACTGTATTATACATGTTTTAGTCTTATGCGTAATTTTTAAAATATACACATAAATACAAAACGCTGCCGTTAAATAAATTACGACCAAGTTTAACGTTTAGTGACAGATAAATGCAGTTCGGATGAAAGGTCTAAATAAAAATTCAATTGATTTTGTCTGGTTTCGTTGAGTCATTCATCTCATGCCTTCCGGCATGTCTGAACATGCGTCTAGGTTGAACATTGGTTTCCGTATCTTCCTGGTTTGTTTCGTGACGACTCCATCCGTCGCAATGCAAAAAAGAAGACAGCTGTACGACGATCCACCAAACTATCCATTAATTACGCTCCTGGTCCCAGTTATACTATTTGTTTATTTATTTCTCTTTGTCTTTTTGTACTTAATCATTGTTTTTGCTTATGAAATTACTATTACTTTTCAGATTTGCTTCGAAAATCAAACATATTTTTTTAAAACAATTATTATATTCTTCTAATTAATAATGAAATAATGATTTACACATTGGTAATCTCTATTAAATAAATTAAAAATTAAACAGGAGAAGTAAAGTAATATTTGAATAAAAACTGATTGAAAAAGAGTAACGCTTGTAATGCGTGAGGTAATAAATAAAATCGATTCATTAAAAATATATTTCATGTAACTGATGCACTAATTTCAGTCTCTATACGCATAAATTTGATACTTAGTATAATTAACTTAATTCAAAATGAAATTTCAAATTCATTTTTCCATAAAAAATGTTCAAGGAATTATATTATATAGTATTACAGTGACATTTATTTTATGCAATTTTAAAAGAAAAGCTCTACATTCAAAAAACTGACTGTGAAAATAATTGTTATAGACTGTTTGTTTTAATAATTGCAATAGTTTGTAGATTGTAAAATGTAACAGCCAATTACAATTGAGTTTTTCTCGAAAAATGAGGAACAATTGTTTAATTTACAATACATGGACTATTATTATAACAGTTTATAACTACAAGGGCTACACTCTATTTTACTCAATGTGATAATGCAATTAAAATTATTTTTATCTAATAATTGAAAAGTGTAATAAAAGTATTAATGTTAATAAAAATTAATACGTTCAGCATGTTTAAAACATTTTTTGAAAATATATTGCGATAATTTTTATTTACAATATTTCAAATCGACTTATTAAAAGTATCAAAATAAGACTGATTTTTTTTTTTTTTTTTTTTTTTTTTTTTTTAACTTTGGTTGGGTAAACGTTTTTTATTTTATTTTTCACTTTTTTTTTTTATTTTTTTTTTATTCAAATCTAATTGAATTTTTTATATACAATATATTTAAAATTAAAAAT
>JABFOX010003146.1:0-10618 GCA_022817665.1 Axea sp. ZL-2020
AATCCGGAACTTAAGGGAATGTATTCTTTATGTCTATGAAGATGTGCTAAAGCTTGAAAAGCTGGTGTTCTCTCTGATGCAGTGCCGGACCAGACGTGACCCATCAACTCACTTTGCCCAGAAAAGAAGACAAAGGGTCTAACATCAATTCCAAGAAGAGAAATTTCCATTCCAGCTGTTGGAACCTCGTCTTCCCCAGACAAATCTTCTTCTTGATCTGATGAAGAAACAAAATTACTGAGCCCTCCAGCAAATAATCCTAAAGAAAAAATGGCACTTTCATAGTTTTCAGTTTGTAAAACTACATCTACAACACCTCGTTTCAAAAGACCTGCACTAACTTCTTGCACAGTGACCAGTGTTCCATTGCTGCCTCGAGATTTCATACAGTCTCTGGTAAAAGCTGTACTGAGTCCTTTCTGAGCCAGAATATTGTAGTTTTTAATAAGATTAGCTTCCAACTTCATTGCTTCTTTTAACTTTTTAGAAAATTCTATGTCCTTTGCCGATAACTGTTCCATGCGCTGCATAACATATTTACTAACTTCGTACATCAAATCTCGACTAGCTATGTACATAAGGAATCCTCTCAAATCATTCACGGTGGGATTGTTTTCTAAAATGATGTCTGCGGTTATAGTACGAACGGTGCTATCTTTTCTTTGGCCACCTTCAATCTGATAAAATGTTCGAATTGCAGCAGTTTTTATATCTTTGGTTATGTGCTCTCGAGGCAAAGAAGCTAAAGCCTTCCAGGCAACAATGCTAATCGATTTAGCGCTATTGAGAGCACAATTGAGCAGAGTAGGAATTGCAGACTTACTTCTAAGATTCTTTAGCGCTCTAAGGAACTTTAATTTGCACTCCTCACCAGTGCAACTATCTAAACCTATTTCTAAGCTCACTCGAGCTTTTTCAATCATATCTGATGAACCATATTGTCTTATCATTGCGGCTGCAGTCAAAGCTATCGTTTCTGAAACTTTATCGTTTTGTATAGTTTCCTCAGATCGATGCAGAATATCTTTGGCAATGTCAGCGTTTGGAGAAGGTGAGAGAGACAAGGCCCAGAGGTACCTTTCAGTGGCATCACCAAAATTATCTTGGCGTAAAATTTTCATGGCTACTTGATGTGACACTGGAGTTGATGCTGCTCCTAACATGTCATACAATTGAGACTTTATTGTATGGTATTTAGTACTTTTTAAGATTTTAGACAATTCTTCGACAGAAGCTTCTCTTACAAAAGGAATGAGTTTTAAAAAAGCTGTTGCAGACTTTACAGTTCCCAGAGCCGAATTTTCTAAACTGTCTCGATAATCTTCTAATAATTTTTCAAGCTACAAAAATAAAAAATATACAAATAATTTGTTTAATAATTATAATACATACAAATAAAAATGTAATTAGGCATAATGATAATAAATAGTGTTTTATGCAATTAGTAAAAAAAAAATTAACAATTCCAAGTGAGTACAATTATCTATATATTTACATATAATTGCCAATTTTATATCAAGTTACACACGATTTTTTCGAGTATGGTGAAAGTAACCAATCTTCCAACTATTTTCTGATAAGAAAATAATTTATTAGTAGAAAATGTTAATTTTTTCTTACTACTGAGCATTTTCCTTACTAATAAAGAACAAAGATTCTTTTCTTTTTAAGAAAAGTTCAGAAATAAATTACTATTACTCTAAATATAAACATTTTATTTCAATAAAAATTTTTGTAATATAAGTATGTTCATTAAATTATTTTAAATTGTGAAATACATTAGTAATCTATCTATTTATTTAACGATAATCTTTTAGAGTCATTTAAATTTACTTTGTTTCATAAATAACAACTTGATAAATGGTAATAATTTGAAGAAGACTAAATTCATTAACAATTTTAATCGTTAACAGTAACTTTAGTTCTTTATTATAAAACTCAGGTAAGTCTAAAGTAGCTAGTAATTTATAATTACTAATGAAAATAGACAGAATATGATTTAAAATAGACAAATGTATAAAATAATAGTATATATTACAAAAAATTAAAATTCACATAATAAAAAATGTTAAATAATTATTCTATAAATTTAGAGAAATGTTTATTTTAACATTAGAGAAACAAATGGTGTAGAATTTAATGAAATGAAAATGTTCATAAGAGAAAACAAAGAGGTACGATTGTTTTTGTCATTGCAGATTGATTTCACTATATTAAAATATTACCATTATTTTTAAAATATGTATAGTTTAATAAGTAATTAATTATTTTATTTGATAATATTATCATTTGAAGTTTTAGAAACATGTATGCTATTATCATACAATTTTGAAAAATAATTATAGTTATTACAAAAAATTGTACGTCTCCCAACACTAATTTGTAGAAGATTAAGATTTTTAAACATTTTTTTTACTTATATGTGTGTGTTAAAATAATTAGTCATTTCTTCAACCATTTATTTCTATTTTTTCTTTTATTATTAATGTTTCGACCATAATTTGGTCCACTTCAGAACTATATTTACAAAAAATTTTTGTTGTTTTAATTTATTGGTATTTAATTTGTATTTAAAATATTTTTACATTTGACTAATTCAGTTTTATCTTGTCTATTTTGTTCTTATATTTAAGATATTGTTATTCAATACATTATCTAAATAATTCATAAGGGCTTGTTCTGCAATTTTTTTATGTTTTTAGTAGCATAATAATTATAAATACTTTTTCATATACTGAGATCTGATATGTAAACACAGTCTATCATAATTTATATATTACATTAATTTTTTCATTATACAGTAAAAATGTTAAGATCATTGATATTTCTAAACAACAATTATATTCGACCTAAATAATATTCTCAAAATATGATTAAAAATGTTCATGTTACTGTGAGATGTATTATTTCTTTCTATAAAATACATAATTAATTTATTTAAACATATAAACCTAAAAACTATAAATTCAATATACTAGCCACTAAATTATAGCATTATATGAAAATCAAAATACAAATCCTAATTTTCTATATTGCTTTCATTTAGTTGTTCCATTTAAGAAGATATTTAAATGGAACAGTAATTTAGTGACTATGTTTAGTGTGGCTATAATGAATTGATAGTACATAGATTCACTTTTATATCTTCCGTTTAAATCTCCCACAGAGCACTTTTTATATAACATGTTTCGAAATATATTCAATGGCAAATATTCACGCATGATTTTTTTTATTCAAAATTAAAAATAAAATATCCAGTAATATTTTTAAAATGTCCTATGATACAATTAATTTAAATATATTATAAGATTTATTAAAAGTGAACACTTGAAGATTTTTATAAAATAACTCAAAAGATTAAGTATTATATACAATATCCTTAAGAAGTCATAGATTAAGAGATTTTAGATTTCATTGTATTACATTAAAACATCTGTGGTGACATATGGTATACATATGAAACACCCTAATCTCTTTGAAAAAAATCAAAGATACATGTATTATAAACATTGAAAATTATATTATTCATAACATACTGCATTATAATATCGATGTAAAATAGTACATGCATTAAAAAATTTATTTTATATTTTATATACAAATTAAAACAAAAAATAGTATTTCATTATAATTAATTTAATTATAATATCATTATTCATTAATGCATTATTTTTAGTATTATTATATATATTAAGTTTATATTATAAAGCATGGCATAAATCAAATATCATATTTATATCATGAGACCAGTGTTTAAGGTTCTTATAAAAAATAAAATTCTGTGGTGCTACGATGAATTTACATTTGTGTTATCTACAGACTTGCAATATACTTTAATTGACAAATTATTACGATGGTATGATATAAAAAAGAGCTATCGTGCTACCAAAGTATGGCGCGATCATAGAATACAGAAATTATATATTTTATAACTCGTTTAGTTTTAAGGAGTTTCCCAAAAATTCAACGTACATTCCTCATATAGTACCATTTTTAAACAGTGTAATTTGGTACTAGGGAATATCCTATTTCTACTTTTTCTATCTATATAGTCTAATAAAAAAGCTTTCAGACAGTCAGTACTAAGTAAGCAAAAATTGTTTAATTAAGAATAACTATTCTTTAACAAGTTTATTCGTAAAAAAAGTATTTTAAATTTACGAATAAATTGTTGAAAAATATAAGAATGTAATACATATAAAACAGTTAAAAAAAGTATATGAAAATATAAAATATTGAGTATATATTTGTAAATTATACTTATTTATATTTTGTCCGTAATTTATTTTAATATTTTTTTTACATTGAATATATTCATTATATTTTTCTACAGTATATACGGGCATTGAATAATATATTTTATATATATGTATTAAAAGTATTTTGAATATAAAAGTAATAGTAAAAGAATTATTATACATATGAGTTATATTTGTACTATTTCTCTTTTGTAACACCCAGACTAATGATAACTAATATATTTTGATTTAGTATATTTGATTTATTAATACGTTTTAAATAATTTATTTATTGCGTAATACTAATTTATTTCGAACAATTTTTTATAATTAATTTGTTATGTATTGCTATTATTATTATTATTATTTATTATTTTCCTGAATTAAAAAAAAAAAAAAAAACAAGAAAAAAAAGTATTAGAATAGTATATTATATTAGATAAAAGTATATCCAATCGTATAAAAAAGACAATGCAGCAATAATTAAACAAATTAATGTTGTTTTACCAAATTAATATCTAACTTGTTTTCCTACTATACCACCATACATGTAGAGAACAATTTTGTTAAATTAACAAAATATGGTGAATTCGTTAGAATATTTGATTAAATTAACTATATTTTTAATAAAATAGTCAATAAGATGTTTTCTCGGACATTTTCAGATATTTTTTCAAATTTTAATCTTTTTGTATTTAAACTCTTAAACAATTAAAAAATGCAGAATTTTTTTATATTTCTGGAAAGCTTACCACATTATTTCAAACACTTTCAGATTTCAATTTTAAATATTATTTCGAACATTTTATGGAGATTATTTGTTTCTATAGTTTGTAAAGTTGTCAATATACTTTCGTACATTTAGATTTTAAAGTTTGTAAATTTATATAAGTAAAATTGAGTTTGTATACAAGTATATTGCAATGATATATCTAAAAAATTATGTCTGAATGAATAAAATTGTTAAAAACTTGATTCACTTTCTATATGAATGTAGCACTAATTGTTACTGATTTCTTTCATTTAAGACCACGAGATGTAACTTTAATTTTTCATCATCATTTTGTTCCAAATATATTTTTTAACATTATTATACATTTCATTTGAATGATGTTTCTTAAAACTAAAATATTTTAAAAAGAGTTAATTTTTAAAATAAATTGATTGTATAATTTATTACCGTAGGGCATCCACTTTCAGGACACGTAGCGCGTTCTGTCTGCAAGGTGAATGTTGATTGTTCGTATCTCCAGCTCTGTAGTAATTTAATAATGTCATATTTCGAATTTTCTGTAAATATTTTTACTTTCGTTGGCTGATGTATTTGTTCCAAAGCTCGTTCAGAAATCACAATGGTACCTGCTTCTGGTCTAGCAACCAAAGACATGTCATGTTTTTCATAATCAGTAATCTTTAGAGGAAGCAAGTCGTTTGATAATTCATAAATTGAATAACGGTCACTTTTTATATAAATATCGAATGTAGGATTCGGGTGTCGTATTGTTCGTGGTATCTCATCATTTATACAAAAGTTTTTTTTCTTATATATTGAAAATGGTCCAGAAGAACTATAAGTGACTTTACAAATACCGGATGAATCAGTTTCTTCAAATTCACCATCAAAAGTTTTGTATTGAAAAATACTGACGATTCCTTTTTTAATGTTCAGTATAGAAATATCTTCATTTGGGTTTAAATAAATGCTTGTAATTTCCCCATTTTTCCAAAATGCATAAAACGATTTGTTAGCTGTTTCGTCCAGTTTCGACGAATGTTCAATAAAACCTTCTGGTTCTGGAGCTTTTCGTGATTTTATCCATAATTGTAATTTAACCAACTGAAAAATATTTTAGAATATTAGTTTTTGTATATATTTGGTTGTGTAAAAATATAACATAAGTTATGTTTTTAAATATTTTTTATATCGTGATGGGTGAAGTTTACTTTTTATCAACAATATTGAGGATGTTAGGGTTATCATACTTTTATAACTCTTTGATATACAAAGTAGATATCTTTATACTTAAAATTGAAATAATTAAAGCTATAATCATTTAACTTTACATAAAGAATACTTGTATAATTTTCCATCATTTTTATAATAAAAAAAAAATATTATTCTTCACTGACACTATTATTTAATACTATAGGAACATATTACATTTATTTAGTTTGATAAGTGTCAATGTAGTTGCATTATTTTACACATTCAGTTTATTTAACTGATCAATATAAATGTAATAATAAAAGAAATATATTTCAATAAAATACATTATAATTTTTTGTTTAAAAAACAGAACAAAACAAAACACAGAACATTCATGAAATATAGTTTTAAAGTACTATGATGGTTAATTAATTATTTAATACAAAATACAATTTTATTAGTTTATTCTAAATTCATATTTCTTAAGAAATAAGTCAATTAGAAAAATATATTGCATAAGTTTGAAATAATTAATTATACAATTTAAAGAAAAAGTCTTACTTTCAATAGTAGTGTGATAAAACAAATATGATTTTAAATATAATATTATTTTATTATATAACTAGTAATGGTAACCATGATATTAACTTGTTAAATATATTTATTTATGATCTTTCCATTGTGCAAAGAACTTTGATGAATCAAAGCGAGTACCTTGAACTGCAGTAAAACGTTTTCATTGTCATAAGGGTCTATCCACACTGGTGCGATTTCGAGTCGGCCGGTCAACTGGAAGCCAACATCTCCACCGGGCCTTACTGGACCAGCCGCTCTAAAGAGCAAAGTCGTCGTTAATTCGTACGTTAGAACATTTCCAGGATCCCAACCTTTTGAGGCACCAGCGATTACTGTAATGATTATGAAACAAAATTTGAAGTACTCCATAATTTATTTCAGTAAAAATTGATATATTATCGAACAATATAAGTAAAAGTAATAATTTTCACGACGGTCGATTGCACTTGTATAGTAACGAGCACAAAGAAGATGACTAGTCGCGGCGAGTCGCGAGTCGACTGGTGTTGACGGACAAATGTGCACGCTTGAAACAGCCGGTATTACACACACACACACACACACACATGCACAATATGCTGAAGCTACTCTGGTATTGGTACGTCAAACGTGTCGGTATTCGGGGACCGTTAATCTATGGTTAAAGTCCGTGTTACACGATAGTTTCGTTTTGGTCTATAACCTTGAATAACTATAGAAAGATGTACAAATTTAAGAAATGAATGGCTTTCAGAGGCTAAAAAATCAGTCGAGAAAATATTAAAATAAATGTGTATTTTAATAAATAATTTTACAAGAAACAAGAAAAATTCATCAATTTTATTTTGTACTATAAGAATTATTAATAAATGTTTTATTTTTGCAATACATAAAAACATAAAACATTTTATATTTTTCAAATATCCTTTTTTAACCAATTACACTGACTTTTGTTAAATGTTGAAATAAAACTTAGATGTTTTCTTTTTTCTTATTTAGTTTATTGATTTTAACGCTTAGACCATTCATGGTGATTCTTATCAAAAATTATAACAAAAAATTACAAGTATATGTAGCTTAATTGTATAAATGTATATAATTTACAGAAAAACAAAACCGTATTTTTACAAATTTGCAAACAAGATATATAGCTATAATGAAACTAAGTACAGTTTATTTTAAAATAAAATTGTTAATGTATTTTTGAACAAAAATTAAAAACTTAAATGAAATTTATCATATTTAAATTTTTTTATTATTGTTTGTCCATAAATATTGTATTAATTCTCAAAAATAAAGAATATTTTATACGTCTGTATGATGTGGCAGTTTGTCATGTTAGCGACAATTAAAAAAATTACGAAATCATAGATGTGATTTGGGTTCTTATCAGAGACCTCTGAATATATAAAACTATGATAAAATTTAAAATCAGTTTTGTGGATTAGATTTCAGTGAATCTATTTGAATTATTATATATTATGGGATTTCTTATATAAATATTGTTGAGTTTTAAAATGTCTATATACTGATTGTATTTTTCTTAAATATTACGTTTAGCGTTTTGGAAATTTTTCTTTTATGGAAATTAATTTCTGTGTCTAAAATTCTGGTGCATTTTCAGTTATTGTTATGATTATTTTCTGTTACATGATTGAGAAATAACATTATGTAAATCGGGCAGTTTTTTAATGCTGCTTCTATGTTCTTTTATTCTCATTAAGAGAGTTCTTTTTGTTTGTCCTATGTAACATTTATTGCAGTCGTTATAGTTAATTTGGTATATTATATTTTGTTTTTCTTCATTATGAAGGATAGCTTTTCTTTTTTCATTTTTTTAAATAAAATTATCAAACTTATATGTATCTTTATGGATTACATCAATGTTATATATTTTAAATATTGGTACTAATTTTGTATTATATATATTTTTTTATTGTTATATATTGTTATAGCATGGTCTGACTATATATTGTTTTTTATAACAAAAGCCGGTATAATTGGTCAAGAAAAGACATTTGAAAAATAATATACAATTCTAAATTGACATTAATAAAATTTTCTATACAATTATAAAATATTTTACTATACACTTAAAACTTATTCGCACACATCTCAAAATATTAATTATGAATTTAAGCTTCCATAAGGAAGCTCGTAGAATAAATTTTGTAAAGTGATGTATAAAATAATTCAGATTTAGATATTATTTTTATTTAATTTGATTCATAGTTCAGTTAAAATTATGGAACTGTCAAATTTACAAAAAAATAAGAAATTGTAATAATTAATTCAGTTTAACATAGACATTTTTTCATAAAACATTTCATAAACAGTAGAAATATTTTATGAAATGTCGATAGCATTGTCTATACTTCGTATTTATTTTTTTTTTTTTTTCGCATTTATAACATTTTCCTCTGTGTGTGTTTGTGTATATGATTACTATTCTGGTGCTCGAATTCATACCCTAATATACGGTGTAAATGAAACAAATTTTGCATAATGTTTACATAAAATATTTTACACTTTAAATATACCTGTGATACATTGAAGCAATATTGAACAAATGCAAATAATATTTATGTACTTTTCAATATGTATGTAATACATTTGATAAACTATCATTTAAATTTAGCAATTTGTTGTTATAAATTTGGTTAGTAGTGTGTTAGAATGGTGTAATCATGGGGTTAAATTGTTTGTGTATTTAAAAAAAATAAACAAAACGGGTGTATCACTGGTATAAAATTTGTGTAAATAAATATAAACTATAAATAAATAAAAACTTTAGTTACGATGAATCAATAATGCATAAGCAATGCAATCTTCTGTTTTAAGTATTTATAATTTAACATAACACACAATCTTTAAGTGTTAAAATCACACGATCATGTTATCATAATGCAAAAATTTCTTTTCAATTATACTACAAAATCAGTTTTAATGATTAATTTAGAATTATCAATGAAATAGCGAATAATGGATGACAACAGATTTATTTGATCAATAATTTTTATATTTCCTTATATTTTTTTGTTTATAAAAATTAGCACAAATATATAACGATATTATTTTTTTTCATTTCTACTTTTTATTTTACTACTACAGATATTTACAATATTATTTGTAATTATTTATGTTTATATGATTGTTCACGTACTGAGAAAACTAATTCATAAAACTACAAATTTGAAATAAATATTAAATTATATCGTCAATCAATCTGATTGTAGAGTATATGACTGTGCATAATATATTTTGTATTAATTGTGATACATTAGACAATTATAGAAGGATAGCTTTTATTACAGAGACAATTCGTTAATATGTTAAAGTTAATTTTAGTAAAGTGTTATATAAAAATGTAATACTCGATTTTAATGTTACATTTTAATAATTATAGTATCAAGTGTTGGAATGGCTAAGCTGAATTGATATTTTAAATACCGTAAAGTGTTTTATTTAAATACAAAATTTAGTCAAATATCATTTGTGTAATCGGAATCTTTTCAAAAGCAATAAGATCTAATTCATAATTTTTATCAATATAATGAAATATTCACGGTTTGAAAAAGTATATTTTTGAATGTTAAATATGTTTATATTGATGTTTTTCTATGTTGAGAAAGTATTAATATTGATCTTAATTAAATTAAAAAAACTATGCAGAACATTCACCTACACGGTTTTGATTCATGGTTTGTTATTTAAATATTACATTTATATTGAACCAATATAAGTGAAAATATGGATATTCATGAATTTTATATCGTTTTAACATAAATCACATTTAAAGACCACGGATTTTTTGAAATGCTTATTTAAAAAATTGAACAAGTATATTCTTTGTATAAATCGTTTGTATATCATGCATAAATCAGGATTTTATCAAAGC
>JABFOX010003147.1:0-10618 GCA_022817665.1 Axea sp. ZL-2020
GTCTGCTTCCCGCCTGGCGTTGATAGAAATTACAACGAGAAATTAGAGTTGTCCAGCGTCAACGAAATCCCGAATCTCGTTTATAAATTGTCCGGAGTAGGTATATTTTTTTTATTTTGTTCATCGCAAAAGAGTCTCTCTTACAAAGATTCTTTGTAACGAAATTTACATTTTTATTGATTTGCTTATGTGTACATATTCAAATTAAATGATTCAACCGTCGAATGCGGTAACCAAACTTGATTTATAAAACATTTACACGAGTCTCATTTTATTTTTTATAGCAGTTTCATAAGAAGCTTAGTTTTATAATAACCTCGAAATATCAAAAAATTAATTCTTATATTTTTTACGTCAGTGGTACAAATTGGAGGATTTTTTTTTACAATTGTACAACGAGCAATCAAAATGTTCATTTAAACGCAGATTACACGTGTTGCACTGGCATTGATAAAAATGCACTTGCATTCCGAAATCATGCATGTTCCGCTCGTCAGCGTGTGTAAAAGTTGCTTTCTTTCGCGAGACTGTGCGATTGCCGCACCAAACAAATAGTGAAACGAATAGGGCGAGTACCAACGAGAGATCAGGTAGCCTAGGAAGTCAACAGAACGGTACAGTTGTAGTTCGAGTTCGAACGATCAGCGATCCATAAAGCTTTTATAAAAGGCGTTGTTAATCTTTGTCATGCACCATAAATCCTAAACACCCTCGATATCACCCGTTTATACTTGTCTTACACGCAGAGAAATTTGTTGTGTCGTTTTCGAGGAAAAGTTATTGATGCACTGTAGTGCTTGAAATATGAATATTTTAATACATCTTGTAAACTTCCAACAACGTATTTTGAAGTTGCATTTTGCATCAAATACATTTATCATAAAATATATTTAAAAATGATACGAAAATATTGCGTTTAAATTTTGCGATTTTGAAATATTAAATATACTTTTTTTAATTCATTCCATATCGTTTTATAATGTTTGAAAATATCACTTATAGTATTAAAACGTATATTCCGAGGATTGAATTTATAAATGTTGATATTGGTTACTATTTGCTATGTTAAGACGAAATCTAACATGTGCAAATCTAACATAATCAGAATAATTTAGTTGCATGCTAATTAAAACGTGATACGACTTCGGTTTTGAGTTTAGTGACTGCATAATCATATTACGTTCAATACTCGGTAGGTGTTTCGAGTTACTTTAAGTTGCTAATTAAACTGTATAGTGAGTTTATATTTGTGTAATTCATTAGAACACGGAATATATAATATTGACTATTATATACGAATTGTTAACAGTATTGGATAAGATCGTTTTATAATGTCTTATGAAAGCATATTTGTTAAATATCATGCAGTATTTATTTTGTGTGCATCCTTTTTTAAACTGTATTAAGTTTACTTCCATGAATTATTTATTAATACTGAATTTAAAAGTTAAAATGTATTTTGCAACATGTAGACTAAATTATATATTAAATTAGTTATGGAGTTTGTATTATTGAAGTTAAATATAAACAAATGTTATTCAAATATTAAATTAGAAACTGATAAAAAAAGTCATTATATATGACGAGAAATAAAAGAACTGACATTTTTATTTCTTCAATTCTATAAAAAAGCTTAAGAAGTTTAACAACTATTTTTTATATATAGAATGATCATATACTTTTAATTGATGTTATATGTAAAGTTTTATAGAATCAGTAGCCTTAATGCATAAGAAGTAAAAATATTTATAGAATTATTAGGATTATTTTAGTAAACTTAAATTGATAAACTTTAAGTGTTTTTAGAACATTCCAGATATATCGAACGCTTGTGCTTTTCATATTTTATTAAACACATCAATATGCACTAAAGGAGACACACATTTAAGGTCAATATTTTATTTCAAAGTTTTATTTTAAATAAAAATATTTTTATTACCAAAACATGGAAATTAGATATATTTTTCGATCATTTTCTTTGTATTATATTATATAATTATGTTTATTAAATATGAAATTGTACATTACTTTATTTATATTTTACTTTATCATATTAATAATAATACTATTGCACATTAATATTAAATATTAATATTAAACACAATTTGCTAGTAACAAATAGACAAAAATAGAATTGTTAAAAGGATGATTAATAATGATTTGGTGGTATGTTCAATTATTATGATTGAAACTTCCTTAACTCACGGTCTAAGTATTAATATTTCGAAATAATTTAAACTTTCATTATATATTTAACAGAAAATTTAGAAAAATAACAAGGTACATTTGAATTTTCCAGTAAAATAGTTAATAGAAAAAATCTAATTATTTATATAAACGCTGAATAACTGTTTCATTGACTCATGATAGAGTTTTGTATTTATACAAATTTATAATTGTAATACTTGAAGAAAACATTGAATTGCTTAATTAATATTTCTTTAGAATATGATAGAAATTCCGCAAATATTTTGGTTTCAAAATGATTGTTTTCATGAAACAAAATTGTCTTTTTTTGTTATAAATATAATAAATTAGTGGGAACAGTTGTACCACGATTAACATCTATTATAACTTAATACAGAATCATGAACATTCTTTCATAAAATCTCATTACATAAACATAATCAGATAACAACGATATTCATATTTCGATCGGTGCATTCAACTCTTTGCACAGCATCATTTGAAACCGTTTTGGTTTTGCAAACAAAGCGGAGGAAACCGAGTAGGTTGAAGAAATTGCACACACTTAAAAATAAGGTACGCGTAATAAAGATACGAGTAACGATCGCCATAGCGATGAATGGATGAACGAACGAACGAACAAACTGCAACACTTTTCCCGGCCTGATCTCCGGACATGCACCATAAATTTCCCCTGCCACATTTCCATCGATTTAAGTGCGATTGGCTCTTTCATTGCCGTTTTCTTATCGTTTTATCTCAGAATGTGAAATCACTGAATCACATTGTCTGACCACTTTGATGCGGTTATTTTTCAGAAATGTATTTATATCATTTTAGTTTAAGAATCTCAATTTTGACTAATTTAAAAATGTCCCTTTTCATTTATCGTAGTAAATTCTTTTATTCGTGATACAATAAAGTAACAAGAAACTTATTATTCAAGCAGTGTCAACGGTCGTAAGACAAAGTAAAAGAGACTTTTTTTTGATTATTTCAACAAATTGAAGGCAATGAAGTAGGGAGGGGAAGATGCGCGTAACGACTTCTTTTATCCGCGGCACGCGTTTGCAAGTCGGAGAACCGCATAAATACGTGCTTTCAGCTTCGATAATTGCGCAGCTAGCTGATTTTCGTCATGCGCCATTAACTCCATGAGATCTCTTGCAGCACCGCGCGGCACCAACGAGGACACTAAATTATTAACGGCACTGATCGTATTTTCGTGAGAGAAGAGCCACGAAAGAGATAATCTGTAGAACAGGATTCCGAAGTCCATCGAGATCGTTAGAAAAATCGACGCCCCACATCTTAACCCTTTAAATCATCGCCTTCATTCGTATTCGCACGCGGGAAAAAGTTGACGACGTTACTTTCAGTCGGAAAAACCATCCCTTTAATTACGGTTATAAAAGAAATTAATTTCATTCGCACACTCGAATGAAATACAATTTGTTTTAGTTGTGTTATTCTTTTTTTTAATTTTGCAATAATTAAAATGTGTCATTCTGCAATTGAAAAAGCGAAACAAATAAAAAACAAGCAAAGCTATTTACAAAGCCATAAAAATCGAGTATTAATTCATGCGTTAATCTGCAGCCGTAATAAAGTGTAACTATTTGTAGTCTTTTTCTTTCGCACCCTCGAAAGTGATGCGCAAAATAACGGCGGTGATATGTCCAAATATTTGTAAAACTGATTTAACTCAATATTGCGTTAAATTTTTTTTCCTTCGTCATCGGGGCGTTTGAAGTGCATGAAATAATTGTGGTAAAAATGTGCGCAACGATACGAGTCAAAATTATTAACGAAATTTCGAATAAAATTTAGGATAGAATTTCCTGGGTAAAGCAATACAGATAATAAATGAATTTTCGTGCTGGCTATACAAATATTCTGTATATAAATGTTCCTCGATGTCTCTGTAATTCCCGCTTGCGATATAATTCCAACTTTTAATCGACTGAAAAATATTCGCGTTATGATACGTATTGATTTTGGTACAGCGTTGCGCGATGAGCACATGCGCATTCGTCGCTTCTTATCCTTTATTTATTATATTACCTATAACATGGAAGTTTAACGTCTGGTTAATTTGAATTAAATTTAGTGTAACTATAGTGGCTTGCAAAATATAAATAACACAACATGTAACTGTAAGAAAAAGCATGATGAAAAAAAAATGAAAAACTTTTCTACGAATTTATTCCTTGGAAGAATATTCGCTGTAAAAAAATAATGACGTCGGAAAGAAAATGTAAAATCAAAAATATTTATAAAACTTCGAATAAAACAAACGGTCAAACCATAAAAAATATAAATATTATAGCAAGATAGTAATTTGTTGATAAGAAAGCGCTATTAATAGAGTCCAATACATATCAGAAAAAAAAAAACAATATTAAGTTGATAAATTAGATAATATATATTATTACATATATTATTCATATATGCGTATATATATGGATAAATAACAAAATATAAGAATTGTATAAATAAATCTGATTACGACTAATTTTATTACAGGAATATAAGTCAAAAAAGCTAAAAGAAGATACGGCTATCAACAAAATCTGTATCAAAATAACACTGAAACAACTTTCTCGTTTAAATGAAACAATGCTATCCAATTCAAGTTCACTTCCCTTTGTTATTACAACATTTCAGTGAGTCAACTTCATCGAAAACCGCACAATTGGAAAAGCTTTGTTCCATCTACTGTGCATGTATTCTTCAATCGTGGTAGCATCATTTTGTACTGTGATCAAGGAAAGCGAGGGAGAAAACCAACTTTCCCATCCAATAGAATATTTAGAAGCCATTAACATTGCCATTATAACAATCTTGCTTCATGATATTCTCGAGTTGGCGATCAATTATATAGAACGTTAAGCGTATTTTAATTTAGGTTCTATGCTAAAACGAGAGACTTCATACTGAATTTCAATAAAATCTCTTGAAAATGTTGATTCAGTTTGTAGAGCTTATCTGCTAACTTCTGCTTATCTTTTGCTTGAATCATTTTCATTTTTATCTTCCCCGTTAATTTGTAAAAACTTCATCTTTTTTAACACGAATGAAAAAACTGTTAAAATAAAAATAATCAACGCACAAAATTAAATAATAAAAGAACAAATCAAGATTAGTTTGTAAGCCAGAATACGAAATGAGGGTTTTAAGAACATTTTATCCTTTGCTGATATTGTATTCAATATCTTTATCTGACGATTTTCCCTACATTTTAAATCTGTCATGTGGTTTATTTCATTTTTTTAAATAAATATTTTGATCTGAACAACTCTGATATATTTACTATTTTATTATTCATCGTTTTAACAATTCAAATAAAGGGTCAACAATTATTGAAATAATCACTAAAATACAGAAAACATATTCTTTATTCCGGAAACAATCGCCACTATAATAATTATTTAAATATTTAATACTACAAAGTAATGTTTGTCGCTTGCACGATATTTTATCATTTATAAACATTTCTAATTTTTTCTCGACTGCTAAATTATTTATCATTACCAATTTCATTTTTTGGTAAAATGAGAAAAAAGATTTGTAATCACCGTAAGAAACTGCATGGATTTCATGTATAATAGTTCCATGTTCTCAAGCGTTTAATGGATGCTGCATATTCTGGACCAATAATCTCGAATATCTCGAGAACGCTTCATTTCCCCCACATATATCATTAGACATTTTTTAATCAGCGTTCAAAAACGCATCGATTTCATATACATAAACCCTGTGTGTGTGTGTGGGGGGGGGGTGTGAATTCTCCACAATTACGCATTTTTTCATCGATGATTGTAAAAAGTTGATAAAAACAAAACTATTGCTCGAACAGTACTTTCTTCATTCGTTTTATTTCTACCATAGTTTTTATTTTCTGAATGTTCAGTTCCTTCCTGCAATATGTACAACCCTTGACATTCTGTTTCACACATTGTTTTGTATACACTTCTACACACACATCTTTCAACATCCCAATAAGAAATCCGAGAGTCCGGGTGTAATCGCTTTATAAACTCGTACCATCCGCGTGCAAAATTCTTTCTTTCCAACGTTGCAAAGTGCATGCCTCTTACAAGAATATCTGGCATCGTTCGTATCCTACGAGCAATAGTGCTGTTTAAGCACAGAATACAAATGAACTCTGACATTAATAAAACGTCTACCCTCTGTCACGTATTGAAGACAATGAATTGCGAATTACTGTGTGAAGATGATGACCCGTAGATATTAAAAGAAAAAAGATAGATTGAAAATGATAAAATTATGATGATGAATGGACGGCCTTTATTTAAAAATGATAATTGTGAGTGACTGAATAATGGTAACTCTCCATTTAAAAAGCGTCGCGTAACAAACATTGAAACATAAGAAATAACTAACAAGCGCTTGTAAATAATACAATTTGTTTAAACAATGCAAAGCAAAAGTTTACATTTCCAACGAGCTATTTCTATAAACTGGAATATAAATCAAAATCACCGACAGTAAAATCTGCTGAATGCTTTGAATTTTAATTTCATAATTAAATCATTCATTGTCACCGACGGAATTGCGTATGGCGCGTACCCGTGCGTTGTCTTCAAGGAGAGAGAAATGCTTTCTTCGTCAAGCGAGCACGTTTTCTACCTTCATTTTCTCACTCAACCGATGCAATCACGATGCACCATGAACTCCGTTTATCGTTTATCCTTTCTATGAGTAATCGATGTAAATGATTTTGCATGCCTGCCAAAAAAACTCGCCAATCACCTTGTTGGTCGATTTCACCGTATTCCATTTCCCTATTTCGACTATTCCTTCGTCTCCAGAGTGTATCTCTGTTTCGTACATAGTTATGCACTGACGCAAAAACACGTCCAGATTGTGACAGAAGAGTATCAAACTAGCCTCCAAATCGATCACACGATTGCGCTTATTCTCCATTGAGAATAACCGAAGAAAATCTCGCCAGCACCCACCTTGCTGCAATTTTTGTCACATCCAATATTTCACATAAAATTGCAAACACCGTACCTTGTGATGTGTCTGCGACCTCAGCTATTTCGCAAATTTCACTCAAAGCCAGATCGTCCGGAATGATGTTCGTCACTTGTGGATTCACGGCCGCATTTAAGCTCATTTACACAATTGTAACCGCAAGTTCAGTTGTGGCATAAACTCCGTCCAACTCGACTTTATCCCTTTCAGTGTTAAGCCTTTTAAATACAAGTATTTAATCGCCGTACGAAACTCATTTGTTTACAATTTTCTAGATAACCAGAAATTTGTTGCTTAGCCGATGATAATAAAGCCAAGTGATGGATGCTGTTGAACTTTTAACCGTAGCTTAGATTTTACAAAGACTTATTGAACGCATCTTATCTTGTACATGTAAAATCTAAATCACCGTGATAAATCACTTTTTCAATGCAACTTCATAAAAAAAAACATTCTTTTTCAAATCTGAATATAAAAAATAATCTTACTCATCCCAAACTTGTACAATTCTGCAATTACCCTAAAGTAACTACAGAATTTCAGTATCGATAAAGTTTAAAACGAGAACACAAATATTCTCCATTTCCTGGTAAGAACGTCCCTCGGAGGTCTCGCAAACGTCGTAATGACCACTTCCTCTATTATCCAGAGCCATTCGCTTTATTTATTTCCCCTGAGTAAAAATAGTCCCGATCTGACTCGACCGAAATCAATCCCTCCGAGTTTCAACCGTGCCAATTCTCTTTGTCTTTGAGCGGGTCGGGGTCTGTCTCCAGCAAAATGCCGCATTCCGTTTTGCTTTTTAAATACGTGTACGCAGTTATAAAAACATGTCATTCGCGATCCGTTCCAATCGAGATACCATGACGAATCCTTGCAGAAAAGAAGAGAGAGGGGAGGGAGAGAGGGGGAGGAGGAGGGGCATTCGGGAACGGCACACAAAGGAAACGTAACGAGTCTCGTAAGCCGTGATGAGAAAAAGAATATTCGAGTGCGAGCCCGGAGCATTGGATTCGAGCCAGTCGTTGTGTTTTTAAGATATTGCTTTCTGGCTGGTGCATGCCGTCTTTGGTTCGATGCTGCAGCTAAGATATGTGCTGGATGCATTTTCCTCGGTTATTCCGCCCCTTACAAAGACTTTCGAGCTCGCATTATTCTTGCCTCAACTCTTTCGATCAACCTCTCAGGCCTATTACAACCTAGACGACGCTTTTTATTTCATATCTCCACATTTGTGCAGCCCGATTCGTTGTTGTTTTCGACAATTTTCCATTTTTTCATCAAAATACGAACAAATGCTAAGAATAAACCGAAGGTATCAAGATGAAAATACCAGAATCGAAATTTCACGATTTACCTGATTCAAGAGTGAAACTTTCGTGTTATTTTTTAAAACCGTTAGGAACAAGTATAATTATTTAAATTATACTAATGAAATGAACATCAAGTATTTCGTTCTATTTGATTCATTTTAATCTGCTGTTTCGGACCATTTACAACGATTTACAAGTCATTACAGTTCTTCCTAGTGCAAATTTAATAACTTATTATAAACAGCATTATATACTACAGTTCAATTTCTAACACAGTCGTGGTTCCGCGCGTTAATTTGTATTGTCAAAAACTAAAATAAGTACAAATAAACAAAACTGGTATATTCGTTAAATCTGTTATTTGGACGTTGCAGCAATGCTCATAAAAATCAATGTTATAAGAACTATTCCACTGTGTTAGTATCGTCAAATTCTTCCAAGGACCTGAAAGACGCTCCTAACTGTTTAATAATAATTTTGGTAACGTTGAAATTGCATTTACACCGAGTGATTTAACACACGCATAATATTCCATCAATATTGTAGAAATGTATTCAGTGATATATGCATATTGTATTCTATATTACAAATTGTTTAATAAAAACCCCAAATTATCAAAGTTCAAAGAACTATTTTAATCAAAAATTGAAATGAAAATCCAGCGGCCACTGATGTGTCTTTTAATAAGCACAGTCGGCCGGTGTCTGCATTGCCCGCAACTTCGCCAATTATCTTATTCTTACTCAAATAATGCACGGTGTAAAATTTCCTTTCCAGCGAGATGAATGAAATTAATTGAATTATGACGCAACTTTCATCAACTTAAGAAATTACCATTAACAAAAATAACCCTCCAAAAGCACTGCAATCTCTATCAGATATCCCTTTAATTTATCTCGCAATTCATTTAATTCAATTTCATTTAATACTTCCCCAACAAAGCTGCACACTCAACCATACCAAACTAAACGAACTGATTTTTAATTATTTTCGGTTCGAACGACTGATAAATTTTGAAAACAAAAAAAAATAGCGCACCGACTTCTATCGAATTTGGAAATGTCACTTCAAAGATTAGGTGCATTTGGTACATAGTCAAAAAGAGTGATGTGTTGAACGAACACAGAATCATTAATTTAAGTGTTTATTTGTTATGGTTGTGATCCAAAAGATAGGCAAAATGCAGATATGCTTAAAAAATTGTAAATTTTGGTGTAGTCAGTTTCATATAAAAAATTTAATACCGCGTCTAACATGAGTTTCATTTTTCATGAATTCTATAATGAATTACGATCTTTGCGCCTCCCACGCCATCGAGGAAAAATTATTACAGTTGTGCGACAAAAACCAACTGCGACATCCGCCGAAGGTGATCTTATTTGCTCGGGAATACAAATCAGTGCAATTCCAATTTTTCTTTAGCGCATGTCAAATGTAAAAAGCTTGATGCATTTGAGACATGTGCATTTTATTTTCCCTACAAAGTTTCCGCAAAGAAACTCGTTCCGCGTGAAAAAAAAAAAAAAAAAAAAAAAAAGCGTTATTCGTTTTCATGAAGATGTTAACAAAACATTCATTAAATTTGTATTTGACGTTTGTGAAACTTAAATTTTATTAACAATTACCACGTTGTAAAATTTATAACAGACGTTTGTAATAAATGTTATGAGTAAATATTTTGCAAAATGATGCACAACTCGTATCAATAGTTATTGATGTTTTGTCTGTTCCGATATCAAATGTACTTCGTTACTCATTAAATAAATGTAAAGGTGTTCGTTTCATTTACGTATCGTGGAAAATACAGAACGCGATTGAATTTGTATAAATATACCCGAATGTACGGAAAGTTATCAAATTATCAGCGTCCATATATTATACGTACATTATCCACTGTGACTTGGGAAAATAACCAAAACTCGAAAAAAGCTGTACAAAAATAAAGTGTGTGTTAAACACGAAACATTGGTCGTTAATGAATAAAACAGAATGATGCGTCACAACTATGCATACTTTGTTATTCTTTATAGAAAATTAGAAAATAAGTACGCATAATTAAAAAGCATAATCTTGCCTTCTAAAATATACTTACACGACACGCGTTACATAAAGTG
>JABFOX010003148.1:0-10617 GCA_022817665.1 Axea sp. ZL-2020
ATTTTAAAACTATTTTAACAAAATCATAAAAAAAAAAAAAAAAAAAAAAAAAAAAACAAAAAACAATTTTTATAATTATATAATTGAATTAAAATAAATACATATTAATTTACTTTATAATAAACAAAATAATTAATTTTATATGAAATAAAGCTTTAAATTTTATACACTTAAATTAATAATATAAATATTTTGTGTTTTAGTGATGCATCATTTAAACTTTTTATTGAAAGTTTACTATCAAACTTGCTGAACAACTCGATTAATGATAATACAATTGAATTATTACATAAATTAATGATACAAAGAAGAAAATGGATTGAAACATATTTGAAGGAGAAACAAGAATCTATATTTGGTAATTATTTAGCATACTAAAGAACCAATAATACTTTTAAATGTTTTTTAATGTTCTGAGAACATTATAGGAACTTTAATATGAAGTTGTATAATTATATTTATCGATGTAGTTAAAAATAATTTGTAAAATGTAGTGGATATTTATATACTTTCATATGTATAATATATTCAAACTTTTTATTGTGTAAGTTTAATAGTAATACCGATTATGGTTTTGTTTGAATACATTATATCATTTAGTTTAACAATATTAAATAATATTTATAAATATTCTTTTTTGCAGATAATTCTAAAACCATTCGAGTTATTGGATCAAAAAATGAATATGACTCACAGTGTAAAATACGCAATTTGTATTATTTTTTTGATGGAATACTATATTATTAATGTTTATAAAACTAAAAAATTGTATTTTTTCTAAAATATCTCTAATAATTAACGCAATTTCATGTATACTTTATATGAATATTACATATGTTTCACTTCACACTGAATTCACAGAATTTATTATAAATTTATAATCATTTATTGTACATTTATATAATTAAATAATTTTATACGAATTTTCATAAAATTTGTTTAAAATTAATGTAAAATATATAGAAATTTTATATGAAATTTACATAAACTTTCATTTTATATAAGCTTCATTTCTTTAAATGGAGCTTTATCATTTCCTTTCCTTGGTGTTCAAAATGCTTTTTTCTTATGAGATATTGCGAAAATAATTTGCAATCGATTTTCGTTAACTCCGAAATGAAAAAGTTCAAGACATTCAAGGTTAATACTTGTGTGGATTATATAAATTTGTTTAACATATTACATATTTTATACAATAATTTTTATAAAATTAGAAATAAATAAATAAATAAATTATTATTATTATTATTATTATTATTATTATTATTATTATTATTATTCCATTATAGTTTTTAATTTTCTCAAAGAAATCAAATATATTTTATGTTTATTTTTAAACGTAATAAAAAATATGACTTGGAAAAAATATTTTTTTGCGAACGAAATAGATTTTTTAAATCGTATAATTTCTTGAATATCAGCTGGACAAAAATCATTTAGCTTATTTTGTCAGTAAAAGTTTATTTTTACACAATTTTTATTATTGATGAAATCGTATAATGAAATATTTTTATGTACATATTTAAATTTTAATTTATATCTTTATATAATTGAGTCAATTACTGAATCTGCAGCGAAAAAATATTATTTTAACATTAACTATAAACGTGACTATAACATTAAAACATACTGAAGAAACACTAAAAAATAATGTAGACATTTTTAAATTATGTAAAAACTAAGTTACTCTTGAAAAAATGTTAACATTAAAACAATGTTTGAAACACGTTTGAAATAACATTAAAATAATGTTTATATAAGATATAAATAAAAATTTAAGAAACACGTTCAACAAGAAATGGTTCAACAAATAAAAACTGATCTAATTTTATTAATTCTGTATAATTGTTGAGTCAATATTATTTCAATTATTTTTTAATCTTATTTCAACGACGATGAAACCTTATTAAATATTGTTATACTATTGAACTGTGCTTCAATTGCTTTTAATTTAACGTATTACATTACGCTTTTGTTAATCTTTTAATCTGTAATTTTTATTTTTATATTGGCAGTTGTTTAAACAATAGTTTTATAATCTAATTAATGCTTTTTTTACATTATATATACATTTTTATTTATTAATATATATATATTAAAAGAATAGAAATGATTGTAAGATTAAAATAATTATTAAAATTAGAATTCCTTTTAATTTTAATTTTTTCTATGACAAACAAAAAATAAATTTTGTTATTTTAATTTATATTAGTAATAAATTAAAATTAATTAATTATGCATTGTAATTTTTTTGTTATGAACTCTTTTATTCTATATTTCATCATTTCTTACATCATATTGTAATTGAAAATTACAAAATGTATTTCTTGCTTTAATTTTTAAACTATATTTATATATAGTATATATAAATATACAAAGAGAGATTTTTGGTATCATTAAATAATTAATTGAGTAAAATGATGAAAATTGTGTTTTTGAAGAAGTTTGTAATTTTATAAATATATTTAAATTTCACTTTTACTCTCAAGTTCCCATAGCTTTTATAAATACATAAGTATTAGACAATTGGTAGTCAGGTTTAATATAAAAAACTGAGGATAGTCCCACTCTTAAACATATTAAAATTGAGGAAGTTATATACACATTATTAACGCAAAAAATTAAAATTTATCAGAATGTAATTATTCTTATATACAAAAATTTAATTTGAGACATTATCATTTAAATTTGATTACTTGATAATTCAATTTTAATTTGATTATAAATAGATAAGATATTAATTTTATTAATTCTACATCTAATATTAATATAAATAATATTATATAATATTAACATAATAAAATTTCCAATAAAATGTATTGTTAATGTATTCATTATGAATAATTTCGTAACAGATGTTATGTAAATTGTGGTAATATATGAAATCCTATCTTATATAAGAAAATAATGTATAGAAAACGTATGTAAATGGTTCTTCTACTATTTTGAATGTCAATCATAAAAAAAAAATGTAAAGAATATAAAACTATAAAAAAGGAATCCCATGTTTAATTTAATCTTTTTATTGCATTCTAATACCAGTTATACATGTGTATATATATATAAAAAAAAATAAAAGACTGTTTTTTTATAATTTCAATTAAACAATACAGTATCATTATAATTTGGAAACACTACTACATTACTAGCAGGGAAATACACATACGTATCATATATCAAAGAACTCATTTATGTTAAACGTTGCAAACAGGTGTATAAGTACATCTACGAATTGTTCACACAGAGATCATTTTTATCTATTACTAATAATTAAAAATTGTCTATGAAGTGTACTTGCATCGAATAATTTTATTCTATATCTCTAAAGTAAAGCAGAATCTAATTATGCAATTTAAATTTATTTGCGTTCAATTGAATCGATTCAATCAAAGTATTCAGTGCAAGTTAAAAATACGTTAAACTTAAAACGCTTTCAATTGATAGAAAGACTGAAGTGGCATACGAAAGTTAATTTTTGTCTCTATTTTAAATCCTCGATGGCATAAATCTTTAAGCATTCAACGATTTTCTTTTTCAGGGTTTTAATGCATTGTTTATCCCTCATTAAAGTTCTTCTTTTCTTCAATAATCAAACTCATTTATGTGACCACACGAAATAGCGAACCTTATAATGATTGACCAACTGAGCAATGTCAATACTCATATATCATATCTCTAAAGCAATTATTAAATGCAGACATTTGCTACAAATATTGTCCGACTCATTGCCTAGGTTTGTCAATACAGCTTGCGAGTACTTGTTCTATCCCGTGCGACTCTTTGATTTTTAGCTTTTGAACAACCACCACAAGTGTGTCGAAGCCGAAGGTTATCACGATGCGCGGCGCACGAAAATAGATCTAGTCGGACTTGGGAAGCGGATCTGACAGGTTCGCTAACTGTGCAGCTCTTCGCGAACTGCAATACATTATCTATCAGCGTTGCTCGTTCGTCCACTCACGTGCTTCTATTTACTTATCACTACTACGTGAATGTGTTACTTGTTATTTTCCTGGTACCTGTGCCTTTTTCGTCAAAATACACGTATGCTGCTCCAAAATCAATCACAAATTCTATTAAATATGACAAAACATGTGCTCGTGATAAAAAACCGTTTTCAACATTTCTGTTATTTACTTTAAGAACCGATTTACTTACGAATGAATGTCGTCATATTATGCTTTAAAAAATATATATAATACAATATAAATATATATAATATATATAATTATGCATATTATAATTAACTACGAGTAATAAATTATTCATTCGTGAGTATTGCAATGAACATTGTGTGTTTAAATTATGATTTGTAACATTCAGTTTTACCGCTTGGTGTAATAATAGATGAATAACAGTTCTTTATCACGTGAATCGAAATTAGACAATTTTGAATGTCAATCATGTTTTCTATTTATACGTATTAAATGTTATTTGTTCATTTTAATTTGATACCGATAAATACCAGTCTTTCTTATTAATTTATTTGAATTAATTATTGCATTCATTTCATGTTATTTTATTATTCTCGACGGGCAACTTTTAATAACATTTTGCAATTGTCAATAAGATTTTAGTACTTAAACGAAACCATTCATTTTCTTTAAATGCATAATGTCTAGTGCGCGTTTGGAAAAGAGAAAAACGAATTGCGACAATTCTAAGACCTGTCACTTCAAATGCGTAATCATTTGACACTCCAGAACGATACCATACACCTTTCCATCTGTGTAAAATATAATCAATAATGATTCTTATCGCTTCTTCTCTCTTTTAACTCCATCTTCCTCGCGCTTTACCTTTTCTCTTATGGTTTCTTTCGCGTGGCTTTTTATTATGTGATTTATTTCTTTAAATGGAGCTTTATCATTTCCTTTTATTGCCGTTTAAATGCTCTTTTCTTATGTGATACTACGAAAATAATTTGCAATCGATTTTCGTTAATTCCTCAATGAAAAAGTTTAAGATGACATTCAATGTTAATGCTTTTGTGGATTATACAAATCGAAACTTTTTCTGTAATAGAAATTTAAGTTTTATTTGAAAAAGTTTAGTATGCAATGTTGTACAACTTTCAGAATAAATCATATATTAGAATTTGATTTTTTTTTTTTTTTGTTATACTAAATTTATACAAAGTGAATAAACTTGTGGCAAATGTATTTATTCAGGACGTAATAAATTTGTTTCAAATTATTAATTAATTTAACATTGTCAGTGTGTAACATTAGATTTCAATTCATTCTTCAAAAATGCTAATTGAAATAATTAGTCAAAATGTACAAGTTTGAATAGAGGATTAATTATTATATGTATTTTTTTACTTGTTGTTTAGTGTGAATTATTAATATTATAGATTAAAACTATGTTTGTAAATAGAAAACATTAATTCAGCAGTTCACTTAAGAATAATTAATCGTTGTTGTAACCAGTCCGGTCATTATTTAATTACAATCCATTTAATTTAGTAGCATAATCCAATTATTTGCAATTTTTCAACGTATTTAATTATGCTATAACGTGATGTATTTATTTATTCTTGTTTTGTACTTATCTAAATATATTCAGCATTTAAATACAAGACAACAATAGCTGAGATTATTAATTTTAAAGAGTTAAATTAGAACACATTTTTTCATGATGTAACAATGTTTTTTAATTGTTTAAAATTAATTTCATGATTTAAAAACCATAAAATTAAATTTAACTTCAGTTAAAGTGGTCCGAAGTATTATCTGTTAGAACACCTATAACTGTATAAATGAATAATAAACGCATAATAAAACTACGAAAATAGTTTCGAATCAAAGCAGATGTTTTTAATTGACCAATAGTAATATTCTTTAATTTAATTATGAGATGTAAATATCATGACATTAAGAGAATATATTATAATTTATGTGGCAACAACTTCATGAGCTAATTTTTACTCAATTCAAATTGTAAATTTATACTTTAGTATTTAATTTAACAAGTATCACATTTTATTCAGTTAATATAATAATTTCATAACAAGGAATTGGTATGTTTGCCTTGAAAATAATACAACACAGCAAAGTTAAAATGAATTATGTAATAAGTATAATATTTCGTGTGATGTTTAATTGTTTCTTCATACAATATATTATTTAATTTAAGCAAACTTAGTCAATTATTCTTGAACTTAATGAATTATTTAAAATTTAGCTACGTCATTTAAGCATTCAAATAAATTATTCATATAAATTAACATTAAGTTTATTTTAGTATATTTTTGATGATTTCAATTCAATACATATGAAACGCATTCATTTAAGATGAATGTAAAATACTTTTGTTTATAAAGCGTTGAAGCATACAGATTAAAGTATAAGTTAATACGCAAAACGAAGGTCTAAAAAATGACTTCAATCGTTGAGTGTAATTTATGTTTAAATATATTTAAATTTGTTTTTAAAATTATAAGGTAAAGTATTTAGGTAAATGTTATATTGAAGATAGTTAATTTCTTGATAAAAGCAAAAGATTAATACTTATAAAAGAGATAATTTTAAAAGTAATTAATATGAATTTGAAAACACAAATTGTTCGTATTTTTTAATTACATCAGATTGGATTAAACGAAATTTTTTTATAAAATAAATCTAATTTAACATTTATTATATCGTTGCTAATATTGGATCAAATATCAGTTCACATATATCATATTAAATATTACATATATTTTTAAAAAATTAATTGAACTTTATTTTAGCTTTGACATTTAATCTACCAGTATAATTTTGTTTCTGTTACATATAATTTATATAATTTGACCTAATATTAAAGGTACATTAAGGTTGAATATTCACTCATAAACTAATTATGTTTAAATTTATAAATTAAATTGACGGTGACTTATATTATTAATTCGTAATTTTTATTTTTTATTAACGATCGATTTTTTGGAAAGTAGTCCAGTGGTACTGTATAGTTCTCTTTTTTAGAAGAGCAGATTTGGTGCTCCTTTAGTCAAAATTAAAACTAAAATTAAAATAGAATTAATACACGTATATATACAAATTTCGAGAGCTGGCGTTCAAAGCAAAACTTAATCGTTGATAAAAAATACGAAATACGAATTAGTAATATAAATCATCGTTAATTTAATTTATAAAATAAAATAATTATTTATCACGTAGTTGAAAAGCCATTCGAGAATTATGTTAAAGATGGGATGAAACAATTCCTTTCTTACAAGAGGTGTCAAATTTAAGATATAACATCTCAAAGCCACCAACATCTGTGCGTTGAAGGCCGTAATTTACTTAAACCTTAATGATGAGTTGAAAGGTAAATTACAGAGCTAAATGACAGCTATTAAAATTTATATTTTGATAAAAAAGAAGCACCAATTGAGTTTGTCTAATAAAAAGTATTATACAGTACCATTGGATGACTTTGTAAAAAAATCGATCGTTAATAAAAATAAGAAATACTAATAAAGTTTAATCTGATGCTAAATTTCACGATAAATATAATATTTGATTTTATATCCGTGTTTTTACGATTATGATAAAAACATTTTCCATCATTTAAGATTCTAGCATCATATGAATTCAACCGAAATAATTTTTTATAAAAATATCTTTTCCGAATCAAGTGTTTCATTACGTTTCAATAACGAAAAATACTGATTATTTTGCATTATTATTTATTCATATAATAAACTGGCACATAATTCAGTTTACCACAATATGTACAGAATAAGTATTGATATAACGTATGAGTAAAAACTGAAAGTACTAAAAATATAATTTAATTTTATTTATATTTAAATATAATTTTAGTTTATCTGATAATATCAGAATATTTCGTACAAAGAATAGTTTTTATGTTCTTTTATATCATGTTATGTATGTTTTGTACAAACAGCTTTGTATCTTTTTAATACAAATTTAAATGATCTTACATGAATCTTAACATTCAACTGATTCATCAGATTATTATATTCTGTCGTTACTGTACAGTTTACAAGTCAATGTTAAATCAGTATATATATGCATAAATTTAAGAGAAGCAAATTTAAAGTAGAAGAAATATAATGGTTAATCATGAGATATGAAAGAATAAGTAACATTTAATTTTCAACTCATTATTTTGAAGAATTTATGCTGAATGATCTCTAGTCTCTTAATTTGCTATTATGTCTATGAAGAATATATAACGGAGTTATACAGCAGAACAAATTTAACTAAAGTTATGTGCAAAATATTAAATTAATTTAACACAATATAATATAATATAATATAATAGTAATACAAGCACGAAGTATAAAGATATAGCTGAAACTTTAACCGTAAAACAGTGAGGGTTAATGCTTACTAAAAGCAAATCGTTTTCAGTGCGATGTCTGTTGTATCTTGGATTTTCTAAGGACTTACTGAACGCCCCATGTATCATTCAATTTAAAACCACTCAACGTATAAATCTGAGCATTTCATTATACATGTATTGAAAACAGTTATTAACTTATATTTGTATATTCTTATTTATATTTAAAGCTATTGATTTAAGTTGAAGGTATAAATCATTTTTTGCACATTCACAGAATTTTGAATATCCTCCAAATCCATTGCACTACATGTACTCTGAAGTATTTTAAAATTATTGTAACAAATTACTATTTATACATTTTCGGTATGAACATTAATGCCGTAAATAAAAACATTGAATAGTATTTATTATTTAAAATATAATACTTATGTTTAACGTATTAAATCTTGTCGGTGAGACAAAAAACTGATGAATCATTTAAGCAATTGGCCTTTTATATCGAAAATACTTTTGAAAAATTAATATATACAGTGTCAATTATATCTCTATTCAAGGAAATCAAAATATACCGAATTCATCAAGTTAGCATTAATGGAATTTTTATTTATAAAATTAATTATTTAACAGATGCTTGGTAGTATTATTGGTTTAATTTTATTTGTTGTAATAATATTTACTACTGAAATAGACATAGTTTGTCATTAAATTTTTTATTTGATGTATAATCCGTATAATTGTAAGATAATGATATTTTTACATTATTAGTTATCTTTGATGTAAGTTTAGTATAGTTGTGATTATATGTCATATTTACATTACAACATTTATAACAAAACTTTAAATATTCCACAAAGGAATGTAATATTTTAATACTATTTGAAAATTAATGAGTATTAAAGAAAATGGTGTTTGGAAGACAGCCTGCTGCTTTATAAAAGCATATATATATTTACAGAAATATTTTATATTATTAAGAATAGAATTTTCTAATTTATAATTAATTTCTTCGAAATCTCTTCTTGCTAAAAGGACATATTTTTTACACCATCCAAATTCGTAATTAGATTTATTTAAGTTATCAATCTTATACATTTTGTACACTTTAATTAGTTGAATAATTCAAAGCTATACTAAATTGGAAATTTGAGCATAATTTTTTTCTTCTTTGGTATAAATAAATAAATCATATTTAACAATACATAATAAAAATACTTAAATTGTGTTTAAAGATGAGCAATAAATATATCATTTGATATGATAGATTCACTGTCTATCGAACAAATTACATTTTTCAGATCAGTAAATACCACATCAACCAAACAAATTATAAAATTAAAAATTGTCTTAACTTGATATAAGTTTAACATAACTATAGTCTCAAATAATATTTTACAATCCGTGATACATCTGGCAAATTGAAATAGCCCTGTAGTAACCAGTTTACATTTTGGATATTGTAATCAAACAAGTCATCTATTGACAGTGAAGAGAGGTATAATACAGGGCCAATACTCAATTTGAAATTTGTATTAATTGCTTTACAAAACTATATTCTATATCGTTCGGTCGATTTAGTAAGAAATTTTGTAAGACATTTTTAATTGTTATTAAGACAATACCCCTTCTATTGAATTCAGTATTATCAATATTTATATTCTTTCTATAAATATTGAAATTTGCCAATTTAATTTCTAAATTATTTATATCAGATATAAAGCAAATTTTTGTGAATAAAAATAATCGATGAACAATTAGTTATATGTTTCAGTTTTCTTTAATATTATTTTTAAACATAAAATTATTTTCAATATGACATGTCGAATGTATTAATTTTTTTTTTTTACAGCTCATTAATTTAATTCTGAGATTTCTTTATTGATATATTTAATTTACCTAACATCTTAGATTAGGTAAGATATTAAAACTACGTTAGTATTCTTTTCATCCAATGAATATCGTGTAAATTACCATTATAACTTTGACAAAATAGGTCAGATATTGAGAACAAGCAGAAACTACCCTAATAGCACATTAAATTGTGTAACATACCTATAATCTTATGCGCTATTAGGACATGTTTGAAGGTAAATGAAATATCGTTTAAACCTTTATTTAAACAATTTAAACAAAAAATTAAATAGTCAATAAATGATATAAATACGAATATCTTTTTTCCGAGACACAACGCTTTTTTTTTTTTTTTTTGTTGATAATTCATTTAATATTTTTATATAGCAACTTTAAAATAATTTATTAAAGTATTCACAAGAAAATTATTTTAAATATTCAGAGCATTATTTGCAGCTTCACTTTTATTTCAAC
>JABFOX010003149.1:0-10617 GCA_022817665.1 Axea sp. ZL-2020
TAAAAAACAGCCTACAAAAGAAACAACTTCTCAGTTTTGTTAATTTTTTATATATATAGTAAAGTTAGAAAAATTGTATTTAAATTTATTTTGATTTTATTTGGAAAAAATGAATTATGTGAGATATGTGTAAAATAAGTTTTCATTTAAAATTAAAATAGTATATTTACAATGAAAAATATAATTGATAAATGTATACATTTTTATAAATATTTTTTATCTAGTAAATGTTGTAAATTGTAATTAAAATGAAAATTATAATTGAAATAAAGCTAAAACTTAATAAAATACAAACAAAATTCAAATTGCCCGCACATAAATTATTATTCATCTACTGTGTTTGGTCACCCTACTTCCGTAATACATAACCTGAACTGTCAGTTCACGCGACCAACTTCAATAAGGTACCCAATCTATAACCCAACCAGTACATCTATTCAACCTTGTCATTAATATCATATTTTATCTCGTACATTGTGATAAAGTTTTTATTATTATTCCATGAAATCTAATTAACAATAATAAATCATGTGTTAAAAAATACAAATTTGTTTGATAAATTGTAATATTTTATGAACAAGACACTACTTATTAAAGCTTATATATTATCTCACAGATCACGGAATACTTTGTGATGTTTTAATTGCTCCAAACAAGTATTTAAAATCATACATTTCGAGGTTCAATTTGATACAACTCAGTAACCCAAAAGTTAATTAAAACTATTCAGTAATATTTAAATATTAATTCAAAGTGGTAAGTATCGTTGCTTTATTATTGTATTTATTTATGAAATAAGATTTAATAGATACGTTTATGTATATAATTTCTGCAGATAATTAATATGATACAAAATATATTGCATCTCAATTATATAATACAATTTGGAAAGAATTTACAGTAAAATTAACAAATTCTAAAAAATCGTTAATTATTATATAAAAATTCCAGTGCTTGATATATAAAATATTTATAGAATTATATTATGTATGATGATCTTTCTAATATTATATACTTCAACATACAATTTTATTCTGACTATTTATACATTATAAATAATATTCTAGAAAATGTTTTTATAAAATGCAAATGTTAGTTTTTAATCTAACAATATTGGTTTTATGTCACATTTGATTAATTTGATTAATAATTTGTATGCATTAAATAATATTTGATAAATTCTTATTTGAAAAACATCTTTCCCACGTGAATAAAATTAAAATCTTAATCATAAATAGCATCTATATTTATTTTATAATGAATTTGGATTTATTAAAATACATTTGTTTTAGTTTTATGTACAGTGCATATTAAATTCACTTGAAAATAATAATGCTTATATAGATTTTAGAACAAAATTAAACTTAGTAAATCATAGTTTAATAAGAAAATTAAAAACATTTCTACTCCAGACTCGTGTTTTTTATAATTGAAAACATTGAATTTTTGTTATTTGTCGATGACTTGAATTTTTTCAAGTATATAATAAAAATCTGATAGTGAGACTATAAAATCGCTTATATTATTTTTATCATTGATCAATTATATAAATTTAAAAGTACAAATAACTTTGTTCTAAAAAATAGTTTATATATAATGAACATGTATTTTAAAAGTTATTTATTAAAAATTTGAGAACAATATTTAATTTTCTCATAATTTTTCAAAAACATTCTAATAAATTTATACATAATGAATCAAAATCAATTAACATTTTTCTATAATCTTTATTAATTATACAGATTTTGATAACATATTTTATTTATATGATTAAATTATTATTCATGAGCATTTAAATAAAACTTTGTTTTAATTTGTACATTCAAAAAATTTATTTTTCTTCATGTAATACATATTAATTTGAATTACTATGTTTAAATATATATTTATCAAAAAGGTTTTTAGTTTGTTTAATATCATAATGCATGTGAAATATGAAAGAATTAAATTTACTTTTAATTTACAATATAGGTTTATTTATAGATTATATATTGAATTAATTATAGACATTATATATTTAATGACTTGAATTTTAAAGTTTATGTATAATTATTTATATAATATGTACTTCAAACAAGTATAGTTCAAATTATATTACTAATAATCTTGCAGCAAACATGTGCAAAAATAAATTTCCAGAATACAGATTTTTTCAAGTTACATTGTAATTTGGTATAAGAACAAAACGACTACAATATATAATTTACTAAATTAGAGATGCTAATTTTGTTTGTTTGTTTGTTTGTTTTTTAACTAATAGAAAATCTTATTTTACTAATTATTAACAAGTAATTGTTAGTTCAAAAAACCACTTGAATATAGCTAGCTAACCCATACAGAGTTAGGTTTAAATCAATTGAAAAAGACTTAATGTTGCAGATTAATATTTAAAATGTACAACGGAATTGGATTACAAACTGCAAGAGGTTCTGGTACCAATGGTTATGTACAACGAAATTTGGCATTGGTACGTAAAACAAAGGCAAAAGTTGAATATAATAAAGATGATGAGAAAAAGGAACATATAAATAAACAGCCAAATAAAGAGATCCTCGATCATATGAGAAAAAGGAAAGTTGAAGTGAAGTGTGTAGAATTAATGGATATTTTAGAAGAACAAGGATTTACAGAAGAAGAGATTGATAAAAAAGTGAACTCTTACAGACAGATGCGTATAGGCGAAGAAAAAAAATTAGAAATCCCTCAAGATGAACATGGAAGAATAAAGTAAATTAATTAAACCTTTAACAACTTAATTGTAATTTATATTTTATAGATTTAAAATTATGTTATGAAGATCGAGAAACATATACATATACATTTTTTAGTTATTATAATTGTTTTTAAATTATTAAATTAATATTTAAAATATTTATTTCATTTTCAGTGTTAAAGAAACTCACCAAATAGCTGAAGCACAACAAGAAAAAAATGCAAAATTAAGAGAAGCTTTTGGTATATCCAAATTTTTTATTGAGGGTAGTAGTTTAGACCCAGAAAGACGACAGAAAGAAGCAGAAGCCAAAGCTGCAGCGAACAAAAAGTATGAACTTTTGCGAACTCCGAGTCCAGAACCTCAAGAACCAGTTGTAGAAAAGAAAAGGAAAAAAGATAAACGATCATCAAGAAAAGATGACGAAGAAAAAAGACGAAGTCATAAAAAGAAAAAATCAAAGAAACATTGAAAATGATTGTAAAAATGTGTATACAAATTAAGTAGAGTACAATAAAATACATTAATCTGTAGTTATATTATTTGCAACAGTTATCATATAAATCATTATATTTCTTTACGATTTAATATTTAATGTTAATAAAAACCTTTTAGTGATCAAATAATGTATTTCATTTATTTTTATATGCCTTTTATTCATATTAAAATGTAGAAAAGTTCTATTCAATAATTTGATACATATCACAAATAACTATAAATGTAATATACATATAATAAAACATTTGTTGTTGCAATATGTTGTTTGTTTAAGTATTATCTATTTTGATAAATGTTGAATTTAATTCAAATAAATGTTATTTTTTTTATAAATAATATTAATTTATTTTTTTAATAAAATAGATAAATAATGCTAACGTTGATTTTAAAATATTAATTTATTTAATTTGTAACTAATAAAAAATATAGATTAAGGGAAAAATAGAATTTAATTTTTAAATTTGAAGACATATTAACAAATGATAAAAGATATCTATAAAAAATAATTTATTTATAAAACAATACAAAATACAGTAATTTTTTAATACATTATTTTAATCTTATTTTAATTTCCTTTTTTTGCAGCCATGAGAGTACACTGCTTAGCTTTTCTTATGAATTCTTCATTGTTAAATTTATATTCGCTAGCAATTTCAGGCATTAATGGATCATCTGGATTTGGATTAGACAATAATGCTTGAATAGCTACAAATAAGTGTTCTAGTTGTATAGTTGGTTTCCAATTGCCATGGGGTGGCATTTTTAATAGATCCATACAAATCAGTCCATTGTCGTCAATGTTTGGATGATAAACTTTATTTAAAAACTGTATTCTAGGAGGTTCCAAAGGATATTTATTTGTCACTTCCACTTCCAAATGAAAAATACCACCTTCGTAAGGACTGCCACGTGGACCATTTATACTAACTGATAAGATATTTGTATTTTCTTCATTTTTTATATAACAACTAATGCCATCAGGAGGATTAGAAGATAAATGATTTAATTCCTTGGTTAAGCGTTTATACATTTTTTTCTAAAAATAATATATAATAATATGTAATAAAATATAAAAACATTCTGTATAAATTAAAAATATTCAGTCAGATTTACTTGTATAATTACAACTTAAAAATTTCGAAGTATATGCAAAAAATACCTATTGAATAAAATTAATATTTATTTGGTTTCTATCAGTTTAATAGCTATTTCAAAGTATTAATATACTGTGTTTTAATGTAGCTATAATGCTGACATAAACTTAAAGAAAAGATTTTGTTGCTAAATCATTTGTTATACAAGACTGATTTATTTTGTACTATATTTGACAAATATTTTTATTGTATTACTTTTAATATAATCTACAGAAAGAAACTTTTACAATTATGTTTATAATATATAATATATAAATGTAAGATGTTTGTGTACTAGTGGTTTTATAAATTAATTAATAATAATAATAATGCTTTCATTTAATTTAAGTAATTAATAATGTACAGGAGAAAAAGTTTATAAAATCATTCAAAATATATGTAATTATAAAGCGAAAAATTGTTACGCGTTTTAAAAGTTTACACTGATGAGATATGGTTTTATTTTATCATTCAATTGTTTAATATAATGATAGTAAGATTTTTTTATATAGATTATTTATATAATCTTTTTAACTATTGAACAGTTTTAAATTATAATTTGTAATCTTTGTTTACTTTAATTCAAATTAATTAATAATAGTCAAATTGTTATTAAATTTGTATAATATACTAATTTCATAAAAAAATATTTAAATTTACTTTATAAATGGTTTTATTAAAAGCAAAATATTTGATTAAACACAGACATATCATTTATATTAAATCTTAATTAAAACCCTATAAAATAGATAAGAATTGCAACTGATAAAGTTATGTATTTAAAAAAAATAAACACATTTTTTCAGTACAAAATCTTTAAGTTTTTACATTTTTATTTTTTTATATGCAAATTTTTTCCTAAGAAGAAATTTATGGTAATTGTTTTTAAACTGTAATATTAAAACTAAGTATGGCGTAATTGATATAAAAATATTTCTTTAACAGAATTTAATATTTTAAGTATTGATATTTTACAAATCGAATTACACGTCAGTTTTAATTCTTCATAAATTGTCTGTACACCTTTGCATTAGGGATTCTCGTGTGTTAAAAATCTATTAAAATTGATTTAATAATTATTTCTTAAAAATAATACGTCAGTTTCATATCTCACTAAATTCAACAGTATGATTCAAAACAATGATTGTACATAGCTTTAAACATTACTAAATGAATATGTACCGTATTGATATTTTTCATAATTTCTAATTTTATGTAACAATTGAAAGTTGGAACATCTTTTTATTGTATGATATAAAATAAGTTGCAACAAATATTATAAAAGAATAAAAGAATAAAATTCGAATTCCTTTTTCATTTGATTAAAAAGAAACATCTATTTATTTTGTGGGGTTTGACGGAGTTAAATTACAATTACAAACTTAGATTTGAATTTTCTGTTTACCTTTAAATTAAAACTTAATTATTTTATTTAATACGAAACTATTTCAAAGTAAATGTTTTGGCAACTGTAAAACTAAAACTCAAACGCACATTAATGGTTGTAACAGAGGGTACAAAACAATTTTTTTCTCCTTTCGTTGCTCACTGACTGACTGTAACTAGCATCAAACTAGTGGTTCTGGTGGTTATGGTTCATACTGCCTGGGTACAATATAAAGATAAAAATCAAGCATCTTTGAAGCAGTGATGGAAGTCAACCTGCAAATCTTTTCCGATTTTCGTCCAACGACACGAAAGACCCCTAATGGCCGAAAATTCAACATTCACTTTGTACCGTCGGTAAAGGTAGAAATGTAGTATAAGTATTACGAGTGCTCTGCACTGGAAACTAATCAATTTATTTATAAAAACATGATCTATCACGTCTTTGTTTTCCAAATATTTTCTCAAATAATTTTTTTTCAAAAAATAGCCAAAAATACAAAATTATATACAATAGAATCTCTATGTAGTATTATTACCTTATATAAAAGGATATGGCCTTTGTTAATGGCCAATAACTTTGGCCATTAACAAAGTTAAGTACATTCAATATTATACATTTAAACAGACGTTAATCCATGTTTAAATAAGTTTAGTACAATAGATAAATAAAGTATATAATAAATTTAGTACAATAGATAAATAAAGAATACTTTTTTTTACGAATAATATAAATATTTTATAAAACTGTAGTACTTATTTATAAACATATTTGTTTTATAATATTTATTTAAAAACTGTTCTTTCATTCTTTACATTCTTGAAACCAAAATTTGATACTAAAGACACGTAATACCGGTATGCTTTGTAATTTGAAAATTCGTGCACTAACACAATTACAATCACATTTATTTATACTTACCGTTTGTTGGCGTAATTTTAATATTTTAATTCAACATTTATTCAAAACCATTCGATAAAACAAAAAATATTCATAAAACAAAGTATTATAATTGTTTTAATAATTAGATGTTTTAAAGTACAATTGTTGTGGTACGCGATAAATTAATTAAAGTTTGTTTAAATGTATAGTTTAATATTTTATAGGCAAAATATAATAAGAAACAATGAGAAGAAATTCAGAAGAATGCAAAAGAAACTTATAATTAACTTACCTTGCAGAACGATGCCATTAGTTTTAATTGACTATTTTTTAAAAATGATCTTTACTTATACGAACTGCACATGCAGTATTTTATTTAATGCTTTTAAAAAAATGTGAATTTGAACTAAAAATAATAACGTTGTATAATAAATTGATAAAATTAAGTGACATGTGATGTTCTGATATAACTAAGATGTACTGTGACGAAATAATGATTAAAAATAGCAACAAATAAAATGAGAATGATTACAACAATTGGAATTAATGAATAATTAAAATTCGTGTTGACATATAGGACAACCTTTATTTACTCAATACTTCCCTAATCACAATATAATGCTATTTATCATCGTAATAGTAATTATAATTATATATTATAATTTTAATAATAATTGTCTCGTGTGTATATATAATATATATTCATTTATATTAATAATATACTTATTTTATAACTTATCAACTAATACACAATCATTTTCTTAACTTAACGTTCACTTCATATTAATGAAATGAATATGTATATGCATACCATGTACATATACATATTATATATAATATATAATATAATCAGGATGGTATAAATAATATTGTATTTTCATAAAAGCACTTCTTGTTGCTTATAATATTATCTTTCTTTTTCATAATATTTTTCTCTTTCCAATTCAAGGTGAAGTCACACTTTTTCTGACTCACAACAGATTTATGTCTTTTCTCACTTTTCGATACCATCTGCCATTCTACTGATACCAACCCCTCCTTCTTTACCCAGCATACCTGCTCACCGCGTTCTTCACACGTTTGATCAACGTTTGACAATTCTACGACTATGTCTTTTCCCAAAAGTTCGACTTATCAAATCTAAAAATCACCTCCCTAACTCGACCGTAAAAAAGGATGCGCAAGAAAAATTTGCAATCACATTTCGTCAATAAAAATGACAACGCTTCTCGTACAAAATTTGGAAGTATTGCGAGGAAAGTTCGGTCGCGGATGGGAAAAGGCAATGCTTCTTCTTTATCCATCCGGGACCCCGAAATGACTCCATAATCGAAGGACATCAAAAAAACCTACTTTGAGAAAAATACACGAAAAGTCACTGGTTTCAGTAACGAGGGGATAAATATGGCTAAAAAGAGAGCAGACACTTGGAGGATTGCGTTTGTTTCAAGTGCCCCCGGCTCACTGAAAGCTAGTTACTTTTTGTACGATGTTTTGTTTCTATTTTCGAAAAAGACACATCGCTTTTTAATTATTGGTTCTCGGCTTTGTTCGTTTGTGCAATTTCGGATTATCTTTCTCTCTTTAATCATATGCTATGTATTCCTAAAGATACAGATTACTTGATGTATCAACTAGATGATCTAACTCGCTAAAATTGTCAAGACATTGCTCCTGTGTCCCGTGAATGGTTAGTCCTATATAGTATCTTTTGCTATAATAGTTGTAGTCACTTTGCTATCATATCCTTAAAGTAATGTTATATTATTATTATCATTGGTACGTTAATATTGTTACTCGTGTGTTATTATTAGTATTTTTATTAGTGTTATTATTATTTGTAATTAATTATCGTACAACTGTAGATGAGTTTAAATGGCCACCTTCCGTAGAAATAAAAACGCCGTTGCTTCATTCCAGAGTCACATTTTCCCCCTTACAGTTTTCCCTTAATCAGTAAATTTTATACAATATGTGTATGATTGTACACAGCTCTCAATTGTTTTTATCTCACTTATATGCTATGTAAACGCAGTTGTGCATTGAGTTTCATTTTCGCTACTTTCGAGACTCAAAGTTTTTGGCCGCATTTCAATTTTTGCTTAATAATTCTCGGTTCTCTTATTAAAATAATGGACCGCTTTTTATTGTGACCCATCGTTTAATTAAAATTTACATTAGCACGTCGATGCAAACCATCCATTGGCTGCTTTTTTCTCCCGAAAGTTTTGAAAATTGACTCTTTTTTTTTTCTTTTTTCTTTTTCTTTTTTTTTTTTTTTTCTTTTTTTTTTTAAACTCGCAGATCTTTAAACGAGCACGTAGTTTTGTCAGCCTTCGACTTACAAAACTGAGCGGGGTCGTATTCTCCGCTGTGAGCAACTCCGCCTGCTCCATTACTTCTAAACAACTAACTCATCACACATAGTGATTATGTGGACAGTAATAACACGGTTCAATTATTTTCAGTTAAAATTATTTCGTGCAAATATTTTTTAGCCTAATGATACACCAGAACCTTAATCGAGTGACTTACCGTGTGTTTTTATCACCTTTGTAGATCAAACACTGACTTTCTTCCCTATTTTTGGCCATTTTATGCAAAACGAATCATAGAAACAATGGTTACTCCAGCAACGCGGAAATTTCGTTTAACAGTTTTTCAGACGACAACTTCTATTTCGTATAATATTTCATACAAAACAGTTGCTGTATAAGTTTGTCAGATAATGTAACAGTTTTATTTATACAATATTCTTTTGTAACAGACGTTTCACATTTTGATTATATTATTCTAGTTTAAATGCAAATTAATCGTATTAAACTTTGTAGTGAATCACTTGTCAATACAATAAAATCAGATGTACAATTTCCTATGACACAACAGTATTGCAATTGTATTATTTGATTTATATTAATATTCGTAAACTTCTAACGCTTACGTAACTTCGCAATTAATAAAGCAAATAGTTTATGCATGCAAATTTCTCTTGCGCTTAACTATTAAAACTTACAATGACTGATAATCATAATCAAATTATTAGAAAGCGAAAATTTTTTTTTTGCTGAGAATTTTTGTCGAATACGCATTCGCGTATTAAATTTCGAGCCCTTGAATAAAGTCGCAAAAAGCTGTTCTTTCGTTTTAAAAATAATAAAAACTATTGAAACATTTCCGCAATGATTCGTGCAACATTACGTCATAACAGTCGCAATGTTTTCGAAACAAACATCAATTAGAATGTTGAAGTCAAAATTTTCCGTCGCTAATTTTTTTTTGCCCCGGATAAGTAGTTCTAATGAAGCGCAAGATTATTCAGTGCAATAAAATTAAACGATTGTTTTCTCGGTGTTTTTTTTTTCTTCGTCTTCTAATGGCATCCTCGTTTGTGAAACATGTCACTGAGCGTCGCGTCGGAAGAATCGATCATCGTTAACCCTCCGGTCTGTTTTAACTCAAACAGATGAGAACGTGTGTGGAGTCTGTAAACTGTAATGCCGCACGGTAACAATTAACAATGGGGTATTGAGGTACGTGTAATGCGCCGTACCCGGCTCGGCGCATTGTTTTGCGCCTCTTGTAGCATATTAAGCAACTTCTGAATATACTTCCACGCAAACTTCAATTATTCCGAAATTATACATCGCTAACACGCGCGCTTTCCGAATTATCTCGGCTAACATTTTACAAATTCTCATCGCCGAGGCACTGCAACTTTGGCGCACAAACATTTTACCGCGTATCGTAATTTTACATTTTCACTGCAAATTCAAGTCGCGTCTTAAACTTTCACATCTTAACTGCAGTAATGCTGAGATGGGCACGCGCGTGCATTTGTTGATGCACCACAGTGGTACATATTCGTTGTCAGTTGTAAAAGTATAATGCAATATCGTACGGTACGATTGTAAAAGTAATTGCAGAATTAGGAGAAAGGAGTTGCTGTGTGTGCGATGGCAGTAGGATACACATTAAACTACAAAAATAATGGCAGTAATGAATTA
>JABFOX010003150.1:0-10615 GCA_022817665.1 Axea sp. ZL-2020
TTACACTACTAAGTATAAAAATACTCTTTTCATTACAACGAAGTTAAATTCATTCATGCAGGTGTAAAAATAAGTCAATAATAATTCAATGTGTATTTTCATATGCAAAAAACTATTGTCGAAACTTAGTCTTAAATTTTTAGAGTTGTATACACCGTTTCATTTTTGTTATTTTGTAAATATTCCCGCCATAATCAAATTCAATTTTCAGCTGAAGATTTATTTTCTCATATTACAATTTTATATTTTAAAAAGTGTAAACAAAACAGCAATTCGATTCATATTTTAGTTTCAGTTTTGTTAAATGATACACTATCATTAAAGAAGTTGACTTTCAGATGATTTAAGTACTTTTTTACGTTTCAATCTAATTTTAAAATGCGATATAAGAAATATTTTGGTATGGAAACGTTTTCATGTACTGTACAATCAGAAATCCAATCGTAATAAAATTATTGTCAGACTCAGTAACTAATATAAGTTTCCTTTCGTGTCTGAGAAAACCGTAATTTCTATGCGGAATTAATTTTATATTGAATTCACACAAAGTGCGTGAAACATTGGTCGCAACGTGATCGATTCAGACGCTGACACAATTGCAAAGGAAGCCTGTCACTGTAATGATTTAACTACACTGTATACTTTATACTATAGTAAACGAATAAGAAATGACGGTTGATTTTTATTTTTGTACACAGTATGATTCACATGTTTCGTGACCATGTGTTTAACGTAAAAATGATTTCGAGCGGTTTGATAACGTGACCCCTTAATTCACTTACTTTCATTAAATTAATAAAGTTTTATAATAATGAAATGGACTGAAAAAAAAAAAAAGAAAAGAAAAGTCACAGAAATCTCACTAAAACTTCTCTTCTTGCTAAACTATGTAATCTGGCTTAAATAAACTATTCAATTTAAATAAAATTGCATTTTGAATTGAAATCCAATTTTTTATCTCTGTTTTTTTCTCTAACACTCTTTCTTTATATGCTTTTGATATCACGGAAAGCATCCGAAATACGTGAGCCTTTGTAACGACGTCGAAACAGTTTTCGTTGATATATAATAATATAATATTATCGGACGCATTGCATTTTATATAACAGCCTAATAATGCATTCTTTCCCGTTTGTATTCACATATGACAGCGCATACGAACAGTGTTTAGATGAAACACGTATATACAGCTAATGATTTCCGCGCGTATAGCTGACTTCTAACACGCAACGGCAGACAGTTGGGCGACGCGAATAAGACGTCGCTAAGCGACGCATAATGCTTATGCTCACGCGTGCAACGTTTATATGTACGTGATCTGCATCGACGAGATACCGTGTCTTGCAATATCGTATTGCTCATGTTTACTTATGTCGTATCATCGGCCACACATACGCTCGCTGTATATACAAACATTCTCTTATGCACGAGTCTTTCGACATTGCATCCTTTGCTCGAGTGCAGATTTGATAATAATAATGCTATCAATTTTAACTGTATGCGTTGTTGTAATTCATATGTAATTGTGGTGCGAAAAAAAGCTACAGCCACTAAAAAATCTCACAATTCAAATCTCAATGATTTTTGTAACGAAACAAATTTCAAAATATTAAACTAAATCAAATATCAGTGGTTTATTAAATCAAAAAATATATTATTCTTATTATTATCATTATTATGACTATTATTATAATTATGACGTGTTTTATTTCGATATTTATTTCTAAAATATTAAATATTTTAGAAATGTTGCTTTAGTTTTTATCTTTTAAATTTTCATATATAAACATAAAACCTCGATACTTTAGATCAGAGCTCGATAGTTCCCACATTAGACTTAGATACGACTTGAAATGGATTTTTGATGAATCTTAAATTAGCCCATAGATGGTATCAATTTCATCGGATAATAGTATATACAGTGAAGCAATTATTTATAATTTATCATTGAGCCTGATTAAAGTCTTCCAACGAATCGTAATCTCTACATTAACCAAAGATAGGTGTATATACGGTATATCTAAGCTTTGAAAAATTATCTAAATCTTTTTGTTCTTAAGTACAATTTGATTTTATTTGCATGTGTAATGAGCAGTTATTGTATAATTGCTTTCTTTTTTGTTGCTATACTATCATGATTACTTGGTTTGTGCTCTTTCTATACAGTTCACTTTAGTGGACATAACGAAGTGAATATTGAATATATCCACATGATTTTTGATACTGCAACGGTAGGTCGCCGGATTTCGATGAAATATTGTGATGATGAACAATTCAAGATTGTAAATGTTCGTAGACGAAGAAATCATAAAATTGTATTACTATCAAATATGAATCTATGGTCATTTTTTCTTTCATTCTGCAACAAAATTAACGGCCGTTTTTGTAATAAAAAAGACATTTGCCTAGAATAGCAGACGATCGTTATTATTACAAATCAGTTACGATTTTTTACAACTCTGATTGCACATTTATAAAAACGTATAAAAACAAACGTAAAAAAATTAAATTTCGTTAGATAAGTACAGTGGATACTATTTTAAAAATAAGAATGTAAAAACGTTTCATACATTACAGAATAACAACAAAATATTTTTAACAGGTCTTAATCATTGTACAAATTTTACTAGAAAACAATTTAATAATTATTATATTCTAATTAATTAATTTCATGATATAGACGGCTGCGATACGTTTTTAAAAGTTTAAAATAATAATTTTATTAAAAACTTAAAACATAAAAAAAGTATCATATATAAGTTCATAAATATACAATTATTTAATTAAACAAAAATAAAATTATTTAATAAAAATAACAATTATTTTACATTCATTAATGTAAAGAATTGTATTTTAAATTTAACTTTCTTATAACTATTAATTTATCATTAAATTTTATTTTTGGATCATGTCTTAAAACTATAATAACCCAAATAAGTTAAATTTTACATTTTGTTATAATCATGTGATTCAGAAAACATATCGACATCATAATATCATTGTATTTTGTACACATTTGTTATTATATGCTACTTGAACATAAATTTCAGCATGAAATAATTCTTTTTAATTAATGGATTTACATCATTCGTTCAATAATATTATACGAATCGTACATTTTATATAATTTTAGGAAATTTATTCGTTTCTTGTTTCATATTTTCAAAATAAATGTTTGTTTTTAGAAATATCTTTGCAGTCATCATTCTTACACGAAGCTTGAAATAATATTTACTTTGCTCCATTTTACACAATGCGTGTAATTATGTAAAATATGTATTTAAATTCTTGTGAATGTTATATTATGATTAACAACATTTTATGTTATTGTTTTAGCACTAAAGTAACATTTTAAAGTAAGATTCTATACAATATTGTATACATGAGTTATTTAACTCTTTATAGAATAACTTTTTAATGTAATTTGTTATCCATAAATAAGAAAATAAATTTTCATTGTCATAAGGTATACTTTCAAGTGTCGTGTAAAATACATAAGTTCTTTGCTGTGTTACTTCACGTCACTCTGTCTTCAGTTCAATACATTTACAAAAATTCTAAAAATTGTAACTGTTTACAAAGAAAGGTGTTCTGTAATCATCCGTGAATACGTCAGTAAAGTTAGAATGACGACTATTTTAAATACCTTATCTCGTTGACGGTCAAGAAGCTTATCTACAATAAATTTACAGGTGTGCAGAGCGTACACTTTTCTCACGTAATTTTTCATTGTACATAATTTGATGAAATTCTCATTTTTTTATAAATATATATCGATTTATCAATACAAATGATTTTCAATTTTTTGTAATATTAGTTAGTTGAACTTACATTAGTTATTGATAATGCCAGAATTTGCTTACAATTTTACCTCTAAAAAATGCAACATGAATTAAAATAATTAATAACGCAAATGCGATTTTTTAAAGTGGAAAGTAAAATTTTATAGCAACGTCGCAAATCTGTCACTTTGTTCCCACTTAATAAGATGCAAATTCTAATTAACAATGTACACTGTGTAATAACTAGTGAATAGTTTAAAGATCCACGAGTATTTTATATAACTCATGTAGTCAGTAATATTTACATACATAACTGAAATTTATTTAACCAATAAATTTCCTTCCATAAGCTGATCTCTTTAAATGAAATACGATATTGATAAAATTGAATTAGTTCAATATAAATTCAACCAAAATTTTATATAAAAATTAAATAATTCAATGTTATCGTCTAGGTATGAATATTATTATTGCCCTCTGCTATCAATAAATAATAGCACTTGTGGATAAAGGTTTGTGAATTGATGTTATCTTTCTTTTAAATGTAATTACTGGCTTTATTAATTCATCGGTGCTTTTGAATAAGATTCAATTGTTCGTACTTTAATGGCATAATATAAAATGTTTAACTTTTCTTATTACTGTACAAATGTATATTTCTCAAACTCCATTCAACTTACATTATGCTATGAAAATGAATATTGTTATGATTTCTATGTATTGTTATCTTAATATTTGCTTTCATCGTATCATTATTTTGTATTTTTGCACATTTTTTATAACTGATATACTCGTTACTGTTGAAATACATGAATAAATAAACAATTAAGCACACGCTTGTAAAGTTACAAGCATAAAATAACTCTCGAGTTAAATTATATTTTAAATATTGAGAGCGTTAGGAAAAAACAGTGCTCATTGTACTCACAACAATAAAATTTATGTTTGAAATAAGTTTTCAATTTTGGAACACTATTATAATTTTCCATTTACATTGAGCACTTTGCAACAAAACATATCAAGGTAAATTAAACGTAAAAAGTCTGCAATTATATAAAATTACCTTTGCTAAATTATTTTTAATCACACATCGCATAAAAATGTTTTATTAAAAATATTCATGTTTTTACGCGAGGAATATTTTTACTGATTCAACAAGCAACTTCTCCATCTATGTACTTATTACTACATACTTTATCAAAGTATATAGTAGCAGGTTATTAAGTTGTACTACAATTTATTTCCAACGCTATTTAGATTTCCGGGAAATATAGTGACTGATGTATTTATTTTTATCAGTTTATAAGTATGATAAAATACAATACCATGAGAAAAAGGAACGGAAACATTTCGTTTTCTTTGCAATCGTTATTCTAATTAATATAATTTAGTTTATCAGGTATATTTCGTGATTTATACCCATTGTTTAAATTTTGTACATCCGGGTACAAGAATGCACTAATTAAGTATGATTTTTTTATTTGTAATATAGTTTCATGAAGTTTTTATTTTTGCAAAAAAGCTTAAATATATGATATTTGATGAATAACACAAATTTACGCAACAATTAGTCATACACAATTAATTTAATTTTATTGAAATTATTTGACGGATAATTTTGCATTATAAGATAATATTTTTATTGTGCAATGAATTTTAAATTATTTATAAAAGCAAAAGGAATAATTTTAATACATCAGCATAAATATTTCGCGTCATATAATGAAAGTTGCTTTTTATGAATATCTTCAAGTGTATCGTTAAAGTAAAGCCAATTTTATTGTGATTATATTGAATTTATTTTTTATCCGAAATAAAACAATACTATTTTATAAATGTATTTTATTAATTAAGATCACCTGTTTTGTGAAGTATTATATTTATAATATATAAATATAAAATTTTACCATGTTATAAATTTAAACTACGAGGAGTGTTCTATAATTTTTTTTTTTTTTTTTAAGAGAAAACAGCAGTAATTTGGAGTAAATTTTGTTTTAATTTTCAACATAATTAATCGCGTGATGAATATAGCTGAAACCGCAGTTTAGAGAGAGGAAATAATTACTAAAAAAACTTTTACAATGCTATAAGTACCAAATCTTGCATTTTCTAAAAACTTATTGAACGTTGTATGCATAACAGCGTACAAGACTGTAACTCCAAATGTATTTTTATTTATGCCCTGCAATATTTGTACAAAATCTTCCTCTTGAAAAATTGTTTTAGCATAGTTCTATATTATTCTAAAGCTTAAGCAACGTATCATTAACATTATTATTAATACGAAATATAATGTATATCAATTTTTTATTTTATATTATAAATATTTACAAAAAAAATAATAAACATTAATGAATCTTATTTTAAGTTTTAAGAGGTTCGTAGTAAAGTGTTTTTCCGAGTTGTATTTTACAATTAAACTAATCATGTTTAATGTAGAAATGACTACATACTCGTCGTTTCAATCTTTATCATTCTACAACTACTTGATTTGCTTAATAGGATGACTTTTTCCGCGTATTTATTCGACTAATTGAAAAAAAAAAAAATAGTTTAAAGTTTTAATAATTTAACAAAACTTGCAAGACTAATTTTACGGAAAAAGCATATGTTACAATTGTTTCATGATTTTCATGTAATACACGAGTTGATTACATAAGACTTGAGTACTTGACGGGAGATTACCGAATGTACATTTAAAGCTTTTCCGGTGCTGCAAGGTCGAACGAATCGTTGCAGTCAACAGATACAAATTAACGTGTCATTTTTTATTGACAAAATGCCATATACAAGAAGCATTAACAATTTTTATGAAAGAGTAAAATTTGTAACACTTTTTACATAACACTATTTCATAAAATATTATATTAAAAGATTTTTTGGATAAATAATAATAATCGTTATAAACAGAACAAATAGCAATTTAAACTGTAATTTTCTAATATATAATCAATTATGAAACAATCACGTTAATTACTTTTATTATGTTATATTATTTTTATATGTTCAAATAAATTGAACATTTTTACATTTTCATTAAATTATTGCGAATATGTTTATTTATTCGAAACTAGTCCAGTCTAATTTATAAAAAAATGTACATGTTGTACATGTACTAAAATTTTGCGTTAATATTAGAAAGTTCTATGTAACAAGAACCAAGTCACACCAATTAATGTTTACGAGGAAATCGTTAAAATTAAAGTTCATTAAATAATAATGAATGAAGAAAATAAGTAATTTTCTGATTAAACAAAATTTCCTTAAACAGAAGATTAGAAAGAGGTAAAAGGTGTGGTTAATTTTAAACTATTACCTCCGAATGTAATTAGTTGAAACTGGTCGTAACAAATCCGTGGCAAAATGTAAGCAACGGCAGGCTTGAGAGTAATATCGAATCTCTTTGTATGACAGTGGCGCACGCGGTCTCTCGTACTCTTTGTCCTTTCGTCACGTCTTGCTTCTCATGTACCAATCGATAAAATATTCCTTCCTAAATGCAACTCTTAGAAACACCCCTGTAAACCTTAAACCCTTATATAAAATGTCGTCAACATACGTTACAAGAAGCAAGAAACCTATCAAAACTTTCCACGTTAGTCAATTCTCATACGGTGGAACAGTGTGATGTTTACTAATATTTACTCGTTTTTTTTGTATTCGTTTTAACGTCAGTGTATATAAAAATAATATGGGTATCTGTATTACTTCTATTTTCGAATCTAGACCAGCTTATTCGTGAATCTGGCTTGCATTTGATATTCAACACGTATGTAATATTAACAAAATAAGCAATAAATTAACATGGTTGATTAAAAAAGGTAATTTTAAAATTGTATTACAATATAATTGAATACTTTAAGTAATATATATATAGTAAGATATTTTGTAAAATACAAAAAAGTTTAACTTAATATAAAAAATAAGTCGAATAAATTTACAAAAAAAATTGTGAAAGTAATGTCTATGGTAATGTTAAGAAACCCACGACATAGATTGTCAGTTTTATTTTACGATGTAGTTACTTCCCGTAAAATTTAAATCATACATTTAACACCTGTCTTGCCATTATAAATGTAAAAGTTTCTCTTCTACAAAAATAATATAAATGAGTATAGTTTTATATAATATATTGAATAATATACACAAAACTCAACGCGTTATGAAAATTCAATTTAGTATAGAAAATAGTTTTGTTTATAGGTTAATGAAAAAATAAATTACAACATGCTACTTAATCTTCAAAAATTAAATTAAATTAAAATGTATGCTTATCTCTCTAAAATCAAGATCTTTATTAAATATAACATAATAATAGGTGCAATAAAGAATCACACGCATACGTTGAACATGAAATCTAACCAATGACAAATGTTCAAAGTTTAAGCAAAAGAATGCGATTAAATTCAAATTAAATTTAATTAAACCCCATTTATAGTTTTGACAAATTCTAATGTAAAAGATACAATTAAATATGGTTATAATTAATTAATTTTAATCCCGTTGATTGTTACTTTATCAGAATAAATAACTGACGTAAAATGCGGTCAAATTTATGTAAATTGATGTAATTTATGTTAGTGTGAATAAGTAAAAAAATATTAAATGTGATTTTACTAGTTATGTGTAATAAGCATGACTAAATGTAATCTTCGTTTAATCAAAATTTATAAAAACTGATTGAAATATTTTATTAAATAAACATTACCAAAAAATATATAATATTGATTTCAATCAGATTTGATCAGAACACTTCGTCATCAAATGTAATCGAACATAATCAATATGGAAAAAGTATACATGAATTTCGAAAAACTAAATATATTCAATATTAAATAACTTCATCGTTGATGAAATATTATTATATTTAGTATCAGTACCAGTATGAAAATGAATTAAAATAATAATTAATTTATGATACATTTTATTGTTGCCCACTCAGTTTTTTTAATTTTTTAATTGTTTGGTTACTATGTTGTTTAATAAAAATTGTTGTATCAACAGAATCATCAACACTATTCATTCTACTGCTGTTTTAAAATATACATGACGTTGGCGTAATAATGTGCATGGTCAACAAAAAATAATAAAAAATTTATGACTCGTAAAATCTAAAAATGTATTTAGGCCAACGCGTATGCTTATGGGAAAGGCAGAGTAAGAATAACTTAAATATGAACAAATGACGATAGAACGGAAAAAATGAGCAAGTAAACGTCCACAAAGGAGAGTCTGGTAACAATTTTCAAACAGAAAACTGCGTCCATTTATCTACACACACGTGGCGTTCCATCGTTCAGGTGCAAGAAATCCTTCGTGCAACATTAAAAGGGGTAGAACTTTTATAACCGGCTACGCGAGAAGTAATCGATTTTACACCTAGTTATTACAGCAGCTGCATGTAAGCGATGTTATATAAATGAGAAAAGTTGGCAAAGTGACCCACTAACCCCTTCCAGTGACAATTCGTAAGAATACACAGATAATACAGTTGTGATCACAAAAAAATTTTCATTTGCAAATCATTGCTGGTATAAATATGAGATGTAGACATCTTTGGTTTCAGTCTCTTTCTATTTTATTTGTCCAATTTTTAGCAATAACGATAGTAATAACGTTAAGACATCAAAATACCAAAGAATTAATTTTAGTACTAACGATCAACTCATTATTGGTAGAGTATTTTCTTTTGTTCATGTTGCTCATCAAAGAGCTTATTAACGAAAGATTAGAAAGTTAAACTTTTACATATTTTAATTTCCTGTTTTATGATTCTTATAAGCACAAAAGTTCTCAGAATTTTTCTATACAATATGGGTAATACAAAAAAAATAAATAAACAAACAAACAAAAAGAAATTGTTTAATTTTAAGACAAAAATGAACCATCGTTCTTTATAAACTTCCTCCATTCATCAGATAAAGGGTTAATTTCAGATTAAATGAATTCCGAACGTTTAAAAGCGATAAAATCATTGATGCAATTTCGGGTATCTCATGTAAAGCGAAAGTAGATGAAAGATCTGGTGAATACCTCGAGTTTGGTCAAACATCCCATTAGAAACTTTCCATTATTGTTCAGTTCTTTATATCTACATTCTTTTAACGCGTTCGCGGACAGTGAAATTTTCAGCGAGGTGCAAAACTTACTTGTCATTTTATTTTTAAATTGGTTGGAATATCCGAAATTTAAAAGATAAAGATAAAACAAAAAGAAAAGATAAGATAATATAAAATACTTAACGAATCAGTTAGTTATTACCTTGACAGGTATAATAATTACAAAAACTTAAGGTTATATAAAATTAAATTCAAAATAATTGACTTTAAGATTTGAATGCTATAGCATTCATGGCACTCTGCATCATCATGAAAATGAATGCTACAGCATTCACGTTCGCGAACGTGTTAAAACCGATCTAGATCAATTTTTTTTATCAGATATTCAAATTAAATTAAGGTTTATGAGGTTTTCGGGATACCATATATCATGTAAAGCTATTTTTCTAATATCTATACGTAAAAAATGCAAGTTTTAAAATATACCTATTTTTAATATAATTACATTAAATAAGTTTCTTTCGTATTAAAAATGTGAAAGAAAAATGAAAAAGACTAACAATACGAGGATAAAAAATTACTAGAATCTGAGATGCAAAGTAACCAGTATTGTTGCACATAAGCCGAAGGCGAGTGTTTTTTATTATAATTAGTTTCCATTTTCATTCTATTATTTTTAATAAACTCCATAGTCACTATTCTCTTGATCATTATCAGCGAATAATATTAAATAATATTCAAAGATTATTGTGTTAAAGTTGTGATATCTTG
>JABFOX010003151.1:0-10615 GCA_022817665.1 Axea sp. ZL-2020
AATTTAATATATATAATAAAAGACATTTTATTTTATTTCCATTATCACTAATAAGATTGTAAAATATTTGATAAGTAGTTATTTTTTTGTGATAAATTTAAACAGTGATTATAACAGTGTTCAATTATTCATTTTTTATTTTTATGTCATTTTCACTGAATTCCAAAGTGAACTGAAATTTCTAAAATGTTATATTTACATTATTTCAATAATTACGCATGCAATATTTGATATATAAAATAATATTTTATATATGAAAAATTACTCAAAACTTGTGTAATTTAAAATTTGAGATTCTGACACTTATTGAACATTATTAAATTAGATTCGTTTGTTTCAGCCAGATTAGCGGTTCTCCTGTACATACTCCACCGAAAGCTCGAAATTCTGCTGAAACAATTATTCCAATGGATGTTCAACAAGGGCCTGGCATGCAACCCGAACGAATTCGAATGACCTTAATAACTGATGCGGTAAAGAAGATTTCCGGAAAACCCAACAGCTCATCTTTCTCAGAACAAAATCGAAAACCTTTTCTCTCATTGGCTAAGTCGGCCAAAATTGGCATTCAGCCTTGGCCGAGTGCGACCAATTTAGTACACGCGGCGAAACGTCAATCGCCAGAAAAAACATCGCAAGTGCGAAGAAATTCTTTCAACTTACTAACTATCGATGTCCGAAGGCCTTCATTAGATAATACGACCAGTCAAGACGAACCTATGGCATTTGTGAACACGGCTTTCTCGCAAGAGCAAATTCCTGTAGGCGTTCAAATGTCTCAGTCATGTGATTGCAATGTGCAGAATCTGGGTGACCACGTACATTCGGATGTTTGCCAGTTTCAGTGTCGTCACGAAAACATTTGTCAACACATAGATGATATTATAGACATTTCAACTTCCGAATCATTTAGACCTAGATTGCATAGCTGTCCAAAGCATTTGTTAAAAAGACAGCGATTGAGTAATCGAAAGAAAAAAGGCGTCAGATGGAAACCATCGTTTCATAGTGAAGAATCGAAAATTAGGAGACGAACAATCGATAGTGTACCTACTGCTAAGAAAATTGTATTACAGTCTATGATGGAACCCAGCACAAATAATGTTAATGATATTGATGAAAACAATTGTTCTGAACGTGTGAAATCTACAATCAGTTTAGACAATGATGAAGAAGATGTGAGACTATAAAATGTTTAGTTTTCTAGGAAGTTATACGATATTGATATTAAGATGAAACTTATTTTTAGACCTTTTATTAAGATATAATGGATATGTAATTCAACAATAGTGTAAAATTACATTAAACATTTTTAATGCAATATTAATAGTTCTGTTTTATTTTAGTGTATTTGTATTGAAATTAATGGTTAATAATGAAATATGATGTAATTATACAAGACATTTAATAGTACTTTTCTGGATTAAAATCATAAAAATATTTTTAAATGATTTTATAGATAATTCAAATTGAAATTCATAACAAACTTCGTATGTCTAAATTAGTGTAATTAATTAATTAATAAGATTGATTAAATTCATAATCATATATGCAAGTAGTAATACTATAAATAAGTCTTATTTAAATCTACTCAATATAAAATACATTACTTTTTGTATGAAAAAAGGAATATGTGTCGTATATATATTTGCAAGTAATTTAAATAATTGTTTTGTATATAAAGAATATTTATAATAAATTAAAATTTATTTTCAGTATATAAAAATTAATATTCTAAATATATGATGTTGGAATTATTATATTATAGTTTGGAAGTTTAATAGGGTAGTTGTTTTCGACACTCAACAACATTTTCGAAAGAAGATTATTCAAAATCGATCGAATGTTATCATTTATTCTAAAGTTGATTAGATTTAGATCATCAATAGTATAAATATGTTTAACAACTTCGAGTCAGTCTTGAAGTAACGAATAATCGTTATGTTTACTAGTATAGATAAGCTTAAAATTTACAGAGAGTTTATTATTTGAATGTTTTAAACAATTTTCATTTATTATTTAAATGATAAATTTAAATTTAGATTAACTCCGTTATAGTTACATAAAATTTAATTTTATCTGGCGATATAAATTAAGGGCTACAATTATTTAATTATAATATAGCAGAGTGTAAAAAGTATTGATATTTATAGATACAGTATTTGTTGTATTATATGTACTACTTGATTTAACTCTTTTAGGTACAGAAATATTAACACTAACCGTACCGGCGTATCACATATACCATTCGTACGGTAATAGTAAGCAAATTAGGAGATGAATATTTATCGGTAAAAAAAATGACAACTTGCTAAATCCAATAATATAAAAAATTTTTATAAAGTTAATTGAACAGTGGACCTAATAATCAGTTTATAATTTTAAAGTCATATATATAACATTAATTATACATTAATTTATTTATTTTTTATGCAACATTATATATACAAATTCATATATATAGCATTATATATACACTTTATGTATAACATTAAATATAAAAAATATATATATAAAAGATAAATTTGTATATATATAATTCTATAATAAGAAACTAAATTGAATTATTATTATTATTAGTATTATTATTATTATTATTATTATTATTATTATTATATTATAGTATTTATTTATTAATAAAAATAAACCAATTCTCTTCAATTTAAAAAATAATAAATATTCTCTACAATCATGAGTCTTTTTAAAATTCCGTACTTCAAAATATGTGTCTCAAAATTTAATTGTAGATATTTGAAAATATAGATATTCGAAATAATATATGAATAAAATCTAAAAAAAGACAAAGAAATAAATAAAACAATATGATTAGTTTGTTTGAAAATTCAAACATATTATCTTCAAGTCGTACATTTACAACATTGTAACAGTTATAATGTTGGATTGTTAATTTTGACAGTGCAACATATAAAAGTGTCAGTTAAATCGGTCAAAAATAGGAAAATATATTGTAGATGAAATAAAATTATAGAAGTCATATTTGTATCTGCAGATATTTACATATAATAACTAATTTATTGTCCAATATTGATTTGGAATATTATTTAATGCTGTAATTGACCTATAATTAACAGCGTTATATTAATATTAACGTTACACATTTTATGTTAATATTAATTATGAAAGACTGAATATTGATATAAGATTAGAAACTATTATCATTACAATATTTATAATAAATATTAATTATGATCATTAACTATTTACCGGAGCATAGATTTGACCTATCATTGGCGAACAAAAATTATACTACGAAACAATTAATGTTTAATATTGTCAACTAACAAATAATATTGGTATTTTAAGGCTAATTTTTTTATTGCAAAAGAGAAAACATTCAGCAACTAACACAGTGAACAATTTTATTGTTATAGATGAACTATTTATTCGATACGCGGAATAAACAAATTGTTTATTTAAAACAACAAAACATTTGTTACAGATAAGCCAATTTTAAACTGTGGCAACTAAAATTGTTTTCGAATTAATAAAAAATTGTTTATTAGTTTTTTATGACGAAACTTTTTTCTCTGTTCATACAGGCAATTTTTTGTATTGAAAATAACATTGAGAAATATAAACTCACATTTATATGTTTCATATAGACAAATTTCATTCATTCCAAAATTAAGCACTAGTTTCATAATTTATGATAGTTCTTTAAGTGTGATGACGACGTGATTTATTTATTCTTAATTCATGGATAAAAATTTTAATAAATTATTAAATTAATATCTTATTTAACAGTTATTTAAATGAAATTTAAATAACATATTAAAATAATGTTGAACGTTTACGATTTGTCTAACGTTTTTATCAATTATATTAATACCCTTAAAATTTATTTTTAAGTTAACAGAAAAAATTGTTATATTCTGATTTTTCCAGTATTATATACGGTTTGGTTGTTATTTTTATTAAATAATAAATATTTCTGAATATATGTAGATATTAATTATATTTATTTACATGGTGCGGATGTAAATCATGATAATTTTGAATAGTTCTAAATTAACTAGTTTTGTTCTCGAAAGCAAGTTCAGTGCATTATTTTCAATCGCCACTAATTACTTGTACAATTATTATCTTTGAGTGAATAAAAAGTTCGACATAATTTGGAACAATTATAAGACAGAATGTTTTCATCTTGTAATTAATACTACTATTTATGGACTTTCTAATTATCAGTCAATTGAAATTATATTGCACAAAAATATTTATTTTTATTTATATGTAGATTCTTCTGTCAGTAATATTATTATTTTAATTAAGGCGTAAATAAATAAACGGCAATGTATAATAATGCATTTAAATATATATTTCATTCATTGAAATATCATTTCCATTAAATGTCGCTATTAGTTATTTCCTTTGATGAATTGATTAATCATTTAATTTAATAATAACATTGTTAAATAAAATTTTACTTATCGCATTGATTATTAAAATATAAAAGATTGATTTATTCATCTGTGTAATACTCGAATATGTAACATTTAAAATATATGTGTAATTTTATGCATAAATAATTACTTTTATAAGTTTTATTTCTAATTGAAAAACTTTTACAACGAGGTTAAAATAATCATATTGCTTAAAAATTAGTATTAACATGAAAGAAATATATAATGATTGTGTTAATTTTATTCATGCTTATTTTGCTAAATTATATAATTTTTATTAATGATAGCAATCAAATTTCTTTCAAAAATTAATTAATAGAGAAAGTGATAAAAACTTTTCTCATATGAAAATTATATTTAAATTAAGACGGTATGAAGTCCTCTGAGATGGAAACACAAATCATATTATAAACATATTTTATTAACAATTAAATACAAATAAAATTCAGTTGAATTTAATGAAAATAATTCGAATAATGGAAATCGTTCTTATTTTTGTAAAACGATTGCCTATGTGAAAAAAGATATTAGAATAAATGTATAAGATAATTTCTTGAAATTATTATACTAAATTAACTACTTTTGTTCTCGAAAGCAAGTTCAGTGCATTATTTTCAATCGCCACTCAATTACTTGTACAATTATTATTTTTGAGTGAATAAAAAGTTCATATATAGATATAATACATATTAATATATATTTTATATCATTTTTTTATTAATTAATTATATTATATATTATTATATATATATATATATATATATAAATTTATTATTTAATATATATTAATATATATTTAACATATAATTATATAATATATAATTAATATAATAATTATAATAAAAAGTATATATATAGATGTATTTATATATATAATTAATTTAATATTTCGTATTAAAATGTACTGTCAAATATTAAATAATTTTAAAACGAAACGTTTTACTTTTTAAATCTTTGTTTATTTTAATATAAATCACATTAATGAAGAAAGTCCAGTACTTTTTATATTGACATTTTTCAATAGTAAGATATTTAGAGATTATTATTTATTAACTTTTGGGAATAAAATTATTTTTTTAAGGAGATACATGAAGATTTCTTTTAAATTAAAAAGAATAAATTTGGTTACATTTATGTTATTTTACAGTTTTAATTGAATTCTAAAAAACCAAGAGGAGTTTATATTATATTTTCATTAATTATATGTTAATATTCGATTTAATTCATGAAATATTTTTTCATTATTGGATCATTTTCGAAGGAATTAAGGTTCCTTTATTATTATTATATTAAAAAAAACTAATCTATGGTAAATTATAAGCTATACCTTCTCGAAGAAAGCATTTTTATGTTTTTATATAAAATAATGGTTTGAAAGGAAACGCTATATTTTATAAATCGAAGGATTACTGAAGTAAAATGATTTTATTTTTTTAAATTATAGGACTTGAAAGATATGTATTAATGATTATAAAATAATGTACTGTTGGTTAAACAATAGTAATAATTCAATTTTTGTATTTAAAATATACAAATTTAGTTTTAAAATCAAACAACTTTTATCTTAAATTACTTGTAGAAAAAGTTGCTAAATTTTACTTTAATACTTTGGTAAAAAACTGTTGGATTAAAAAAAATATTTATAATAAATACTGCTATTAATAAATATAATGTTGTCTATATTTAATAAATATAATGATAATCAATAATTGTTTTAATTATATTGCAAACACGATGAAAATTAGTTTAAACATTTTATACAAGAAATTGCATCATAATAATTTTACGTGTAACGGAAACAACAAATATCACGCAGAATACTTTCATTCCTTCCCCGTTTCGAAAATGGGCGAATATTCATATTCCTTCATGTCGTTTTAATGTAATATACTCGTGTCTTGGTAGGTATTCGGGAAATATATAAAGTACTAACTACTTCTGGTGTTTCCGTACACGTGCGGAAGAACGTGAGTATGTACAACGAATCTAGCTTTCTATAGCTTTTGCAGCTACGAAAATTGCATTACTTATAAACAAGTGGAAAATATTAATGTATCCTGCTAATAATTTGTAACGCAAACACATTACTTAATTAGCTGTTTTAACTATAGTTATAAAATCATAAATTTAATAATTTCTAATAAAAAAATTAAGTTTTCAACGGAATAAAATTATGTTTTTTATGTCATCATATATATATATATATATATATTGAAATTGTAGAATTAATATGTGTTAAAATTGATGTACAATAATTACGAGAGTATGCTCTTAAAACAATTGATATGAAAAGGATTACTGAGTTTTTTCTACGGAAAATAGTTTATTTATAAAGTCTGGGTATGATATCTAATAAATATTTCGATAAACACAGGTGATATTAAAAATTAAAAAATACGTGTTTAATAATTTTAAACAAACTTTTACAACTTTAGTTTAAAAACAAGTAAATAATTAACTAATTAATAATTATATTTAATAAGAGTTTTATATCATTTCCATGTCTATGACGTATATCGTTTTCATAAACATGAGATTCTCGTAAGTAATTTTACTACATCTAACCATTTAATTATTGAATAGTAAGTGCAGTTGAACCATTAAATGATCTTGTTCAGATAGATGTACGGAAACCGGATATGCTCGTCAACGAATGTTCTGAGAGTTACGCCACAAACTTGGTCGACTTTCTTCATGACAGACATACCTCTAACTTCTGGAAGAGACATTACACTCTCATTCTCTATAGAAGTCTTTCACATGCCAAGAAACGTTAAAAATAATCCCCGTTAAAGTATATTGTCTGTGAAACAAATCATACAGTGTTAAAGAACTAATTGTATTATTTATTATATATTACATTTTTTAAGAAAAAGAATTCAATGAATAAATATATTTCAAATAAATTGTGTATAAATAGTCCAGTTACGTATAACAAAAAGTACATATCATTCAAAATTTTAAAAATACCAGTTTAATGCTTTTACAAAAAGTTGAAAATAATACCAAACCTGACAATCTCGTCAAACCCATTTTGTAGATGTGAAATGGAAGTGAACTTTGAATTCTTAAATGGAAATCTTCATTTTTTTGTTATAGATATGAATTGTATGTTCCAAAATATGTCGGGTTTATTTGAATATTTTTTCTGAAATATACTTTATTCAAAAGTTACAATTTATCACTATTAAATTCAGAGAAAAAGCTAAGAAATCTAAAGACTGATTTTTCCGTGATCTAATAATGGTAAATGATAATATTAACGTGTTATAAGTTTCGATTAAATTATCATTTGAATAAAAATAAAACAAAAAGTACACATTTCGTATTAAAATCTGCAAAATAAAATAGAATTATCAATTAAGAGTTTAGTTTTAGTTATTCATAGCTTCCAAAGGGTAAAGTTGGACTATTATTCAACAACTATTTTAAAAATATTAAACACATATTTTTTTTATGATTGTTTATATTAAATTTAATTTATACATTATTTTAAATAATGAAATAAAATTTCTAAATTGCTATTTGACATAATACAAATATCAGAGATTTCTGTTCAATCGACTGATATAAATATAATTATTTTAAATAAATATGAACTATGAAAATATAAATATAAATTATTGATATTAAATATTTATATGTATATTAATCTGAATTAATTATACTTCAACTAAAAGTCAGAAAAAATAAATGACAATATTCGAAATATCAGTTAGCTAAACAATTAAAGTATAACTGTTAGGAAAATTGTAAATCATTAACCATTAAACTTCAAATAAATAACAATAAATGTAATGCTATACGTTCCATTTTCCATGCTGGTAATTTGAATAATGATTATTACACATGTATGGTCCGTAACAAATAGTAAAGTGGATTCATATCGATAACAATAACGTTCAACCCATAAGTTAACTGTCTGAAATACTTATATTTTTTACCAAAACGGTGAATATGTAAATTAACAATTATATTGTTTAGTGCACTTAAACTAGTCATTAATATGAATTAGCCATAAGATATATTTTGAATAATCAATGCTTAATTTGTTTTATACGATATTTTAAAAGAATATAATTTAAATTTTCGACGAATGGTGTAGTTTTATTTCGTTTAAATACATTTAATGAACTTTGACTTTAATTTAAATTCAAACGTTAGTTTCATTACATTTAAATATATATAGTGTTTATTTTAAGTTGAGAAATCAAAATATCTAAAGAAATAAACATTGTAAAAAACAAATGTTTTAAACAAAGCAATAATATTTTCAAGGACGGCGTCTGACTGTGAAAAAATTAACTCCTTCTCATTACTCCCTGGGGTAGAGCAAGGGAAACTTTAACATTTCAAATGTGAATCTCTGATTTTTATTGTTGATTCGGATTCTATGTCACACAATGTTTTATCTTTATTTGAATTATATCTTTTGAATAATGCTGTAATCAAAAGTTATAATAGATTAAATTTATCATTTACCACCGTTAGATCGAGAGAGAACCAATGTTTAGATTACTTAACTTTTCTCTTCTTCTTTTAATTACTTATTAAGAACATGACGAAAAGTTAACACTTAAATAGCTGTTGAATAATGTTAACCCATTTTATTAATTGACATAATAGTGCTTGTATTTGGCAATATATGGTGGGAATATATAATTGTAGGAAAAACGCCAGTATTGATATTGCTAATTCGTTTATGTAATCGAATTAAATGTATACAATATGTGAAAGGTGTATATAAGATTACATTAATTGTATATATAATTTATAAATAAATAGAATAATTATCGTGCCATTAATAAATAAAATTATTTAATTGGATAGAATTTGTTTAGACTTAATTTCTTTTATTAAATACGGTGATAAATAAAGCGTTCACGATTTCAAACTGAAACGTGATTGACGATATAAAATATTTTTAAATGTTAGTAATTACCGATATAAAAATACGGAGAGGTAGTGTCAGAATATGTTATGTAATCTTTAATTAACTTCTATATTTTTTTATATAAAAGTTATTTAAAAAAAATACATTACTAAAATTTTAACTGTGATTCATCTTACATTGTATCAAGTTTACATTAAGTGTATATTTCTCATGTGATTTAAATGTACGCTTGAATGAAATTTTATTATGATCATCGCCTAAATTTCTTAAGAGGACATACACAAAGCAGTTGCCTTTATTTATGAGAGCTGTTATATTAATAATACCATTCATATTATTAATATAGTTGTGTATAGATTCCCTTATTTTTGTATTCTAATAAATTCGTGCTTAGTAATATTAAATATTTTTAGAATTTTGAAATATGTTTTTTAACTTCAGTTATCTAAAATACAAATATACAAATAAATATCAAATAAAATATCAATAAATTTTTACTAACTAGAATATTAAAACAATAATAAAAAAATGTCTGTGTAGAACATTAATTCTTGAAAAATAAGTTTAGTGAAGTATCATGCGTTTATTTACAGAGTTAGTTTCATCTCAAATAAAACTAATATCACATATATTGTTATAAATTGACTATACGGAAAACTATTAATAGAAGGAAAGCGTATTTAATAAAATAAAATAAAATATAATTTTTTAAAATAAGTAAAAATAGTTTTAAAAATATTAATACAAATTATATTAGAAATGAACATTTTTATATTACATAAATTCTATCCTATTCTAAGAATTTCACTATGATTAATGACTGGCAATTGGAATGGTATTTTTATATACAGAGATACTGATTTCGTAAATGCAAGTATGATGAATAAAATCAACATAATTTATACTTATACTAAATATTTATATATTTTTAATTATATTAATTATGTTTTCAAATTGTTTTACAATTATTTTCAGGAAAGTATAAAATATATATATATATTTTTAAATTAGTATTAATGTAATTATTTATCACAATATATATTAATTATTTCTGTATAAAAATGTATATAAATTTTAATATTTATATATGCAAAAATACTAATGTAAATGTACTACTTATTTACGTACAAAAAATATATATAAATTCAGACTATAAGAATTAGTGTTTGCATTTAAAGTTTTATATTCACTGCAACAATTTCATTACAATTAGTATACAAATTCCGGAATTGTATGCCATTTTTGTCTTTAATAAAAAGCCCTGTTTAATTTGGTTGTATCATTAAATAATTTTATAAAC
>JABFOX010003152.1:0-10614 GCA_022817665.1 Axea sp. ZL-2020
GGGCTGAAAAGGTGAAGCACGCTCAATCAAAAAAGTACCGGGGAATTTTGAAACCAAACACACAATTTTCAGTTAATCAACACGATTTGTTTCGTCACCTTCAAAGTAGACTCCATTTGACGCAACACGCATATGCCAGCGATTTTGCCGATCTTCGAAACGTTTTTTACAGGCGTTTTCCGGCATTGCCTCATGGCGCACCGAACCACGAATATCGACGAAGACGACTTTCCGGTACTTTTTTTGGCCGAACGTACTTTTGCATAACAAATGCACGCCGCATTCGCGCGTTTGTCTGTCTTTCTATTTTTATCTTCGAGACGTTTTTCCCACTCAGGACAATTTCGCTACGGCTCATTAATCAAACGATAGATCTTGAAGCGAATGGCTTCTTCCTCACGTTCCGTTGGTGCTTGTCATTGCGCAGGAAACTTATCAGGCGAGCACTGGACGCTTTAAATTCCGGTTAACGGTTTTCTTGCGGACAGTGCGAGAGCTGCCCGGATTAGTAATACGTGACAATCGTCAAGGATACAAGTGTTCGATCAATTGTTCGACGCGCTTTGTCGCCTAAGCTTTTTATGGTCACAATTACGTGGCTTCGCCAAACCGAGAAGCGGTATCTCAAATATTTTCCGTGTAACGGGTACTGCAAAGTCATGACATGTTTTTAATTCGGAAATCGAGCGATTCGCAGAATGAAGGATCTCGCGTTACATATATGCGACTGTGAATTATTTTGGCAATCAAACCAACGGTACAATTTTGCATCAACCTGTATTCGATCCAATGAATAGCATTTAGTAATTATCGCAACGAAACTTTCGTACGTGAATTCTCGCGTCAACGCGAAAAGATGCAGCTGCGTTGATTAAATTATTCAGTTGAGTTTATTTATTAATAGTTGTATAGCTAATTAGTTTCCTTTTCTATTTTATTTTTAATTGATGTAACTAAATTGTGTGCGTGCTATGTGAATAGTATAGAATTTGAATGTAAAAGTGTTAAATTTGCATAGAATAATGTAGAAATGCATGTACACAAGAGGAGTGTAAAAACAGTGGAACCATATTGTTCGCATCGGAGTTACACGCGTTGTAATAAAAAGTTGTAATCCGGCTGCAAGTTGTACGATGCTCTGTATAATTTCACATAAATGTATGTACATTTACAATACGTGTAAAATTGTAGTTTTTGTGCAAAAATGCACTACGCGTAATGCAGTTTACAACTAGATTACACTTACTTTAACGCTGGTTTTTTATTATTATTGTTGCTATAAACGGCTTAAAAAACTCTGAACGAATGAATTAAGCAGAGAAAAAGGGAAACATTGCTATACATTAAAGTAAATATTTACTTCATTATTTTACTTTTTACTTTATACCATTTAAATGCTATAATGTTAATTAACAATGATAATTCAGGATCGACTCAATTCCACCACATGTACAATAACGTACACGGGAGGTTCAATAAATCCTTGGAAAATCGAACATATGGCTCTGGCAGTTGTCTCTCACTAGACTGCGGTTCAAATTTCAGCCATCTCCAACTCGTGGTTGATTATGCTGAAAAATAAAAGAAACGTCCATCTAAAATGAATTCGTTTTTCTCTCTTTTTTCCGAGAAATTCTCCAACGCCCGTCGCAACCAAGTATCGTCGATTTCAAAATTAAACCTTTCAACCCGATTGCTTGTCATTTCAAACATTTTGCTTTCATTTTGGACAATGAATTAAATCACTGGCTGTGCTTCAATCCCAACACATTAATGGACTCATTTCTTGTTGCATCAAACATCACATTAATTTTTAATTTGTTCAAAATTCTTTTCATCAAACAATTTAATGCATTTTTATATTATTCTCGAGCTACATCGAATTGATTATTATACACAACACGAAAACACAAAATAAGATTCGTCCAAACTGAATAATTCGGTTTCCTTCAGCTATAAGAATAATTGGCATTGGATTGCCGTTGTTCAGTTTTGACATTTAAATCAGCTTTTACCACAGTTACAGGAACAAGCTTTAAAATTCACCCAGCTGGTTTTCATTAGATTCGCGAATTATTTATTACAAATCACGGTGATATTCCGAAGAAACTTTTTGCACGTCGGTCTGCTTCGAAACTGGTGCAGAAAGATGACTAAGAAACATTTTGCAGCATTTGTAAAAATTGTCTGTTCACCCGTTGTGATATAATTTTAATCAGCGTTGTTTTGCACCATTTCATTGGTCTGCCATAAACTCTCCGCTTTACCGTTTTACATCAATACGCGCTCTTCCTCTCGCAATTATTATTTATGAAATGCATTTTCGCGTCTACCGTCGCAACTCGTAAATACGAATATAAAATAAGTCGTCACTCTTCATTCTCCTTGCATTACAAAACAGGCGATTGTTTGAAATAAATGTAGCACATCGCACAACTCTTGCACAGCTTTTCTTCATCTCGATTATCGCAAGACTATTAATATGTATATGACGCACTTGCGCAAGTACGCGCTTTTAATACATTTATTTTATAATACAAAAGAATGCACAGCGATTTCATCCGTTTTCTCTTTCTGCGAAGAATCGATATACGTAAGTGGATCGGATTATTAAAGCACAATTACGAAAAGCGTTGCAACTGTTCTCCGACCATTCCTCCGTGCATTCTTAACAGTATCGCATTGCTTCGGAGATAAATATCGTTTCGCGTGATTTCGGAGCAGTAGCATTGTACCTTTTCTACTGGCTGAGGTAACGTTTGATTGATTGCGCAACACTTCGCCGCATGTACCTGCAGGCGAGGAAGTGCGCGAGCGAAGATGAAACTCGATTTCAGAGAGGAGACCGGTTGGTGTATCTGATGATGCATCTTATGAGAGTGAAAGTGAGAAACGAGTCGTTCGCGCGACGCGTTCAGAATTCGTGGCTCAAAATTGTCGTTGCTGTATTTTCTGCGCCAAGTTTTGCTCGGTACGCGAAACGATATTGCCTTGATGAAAAATAATTGACCGTGTCAGCGACAATTTCGTTAAACATATATCAGCGGCATTTTTTGCCGAGATATTTGCGGCGAATTTTGTCGGTATGCCGAGATTGCCGATCGATTTGCAACGAGAGCAATTAACCGTTTGTTATTTAGGAGTCGGAAATTATTTTATTATTGGTTAATAATTTGAGGCAGCTGAACTTAATTCGCAGCGTGTCTCGTGCATTTCGACGCGTGAATTATGAGTTTAAAACGAAGAGACAGGCGTTTTGCACTTTGAGATAATTTATAACAAATTCAAATGTTAAACTGGTTGCGTTAAAATATTAATACGCGATTGTTTAAAGAAACGTAAGAAAAAGTTAATTTATGTCGAGTCGACAAACCATTCAACTTTTTCACTCGATTTACTTTTCATCACAAATCTCTGCGATATATTTTTTGCTGCTGTGATTTCATACATTCGAATGTGGCGTTGATTAATTAGGCACTCAGTAACTTGTAATTGGCTTAATATTTTTCATGACTTTGAACTTAACGAGCCGCGTCAATATTTTAGGCCATATTTTATATTATATTGCCGATTAATTTGCAGCTGTAATTCTTTTCCCGCGTGTTGTTTGAAGTAAATTTCTTTGGAGAATTCTACATTGATAAAAAGAAGATACATACGATGCATAAGAGACCTGTCAAAATGCAAAAAGAGCAAGTCAAAACACCTCAATCCTCCCGTTATGCAACGTTCTTTCGCACTCGGTCTGGCATTAAAAGTTATGCAGTAAAATGCTACTTCGACTTTATTTCTAAGACTGATATCCTTTATCAAACAATCTTCAAAATTGTACTTGATCTGTCAGTGCTTTGCACCATGACGATTACATACAAAAATATTTGTTTTATAACCAACTTTGTGCTTGTTTTTCTACTAAAATTATCTTCTTAATTTTGATTCATTTGCAATCTGTGTACGTGTTATCAACAGCGATGAATTCTTTAGCTACAAAATTCAACATTTCACTGTTACATACCGATTTAACGACTTGTCTGCTTTCTTTGAGAAATGAAATCTTAACTCTGGCCGATAATTAGATATCACGTTTGTAAAACTTTAATTATGAATTTACTGCTTGATATTAAATCAAAATTGACAAATGATTCTTTAAATTTTGATTTATATCCTTTAAAATGATTTATTTTTAAATTCTGAAAATGAAAGTGGATATGATTTATGTTGCGAATCAACGAATAGAGTATCTCATACTGTTAATAAATTTTAATCCGTTGAAATCTTTCCTGATGGTTGGAAATTAAACTCGTGAAGAATTATTGAGCAATTGCTAAATTAATATCATATTCAGGCTTTGTGAAAAAATCATCGGCTGTGAACTTTCTTCCATCATTGGCAATTTTTTATCCAAAGACAGAACAGGATAGCTTTTGTAAAAATAGGCCCACAATAACCAGTTTTGAATTATTTAATGTTCTTTTTTCGGACTTTAATAATTGTATTTTAAATTAATGTAATTTATAAATACTGATGTGGCACATCAGTTTTTCTATATTCTTTCACCAAGTTTTCTAATCGGTGCTAATTCATAAATTCAATCAGATTTAGGTTCACTGCTTATTCAACACGATCTTGTATGATCTCAGTATTTCTAAATTATATGACTCCGTGAATTATGCAAATGTCGTAAAAGTGTTCCGTATGATTGAATATATATAATATATTCAGAAGTTTATGCAGTTAAAAGTGGACAATTTATAGACTTGGTGACATCACAATAAGCTTTCAGTTTTATTTTCAATTTAAAAAATTAATTTAATATATTTTAAAAAAATGTTGATAGTTGGATTATTCTAGCGAGTAATGATTTAATCATTTTGGCGTTCATTAAAATACATATGCATAACTTATTTTACACAGTAGCGTTAAATAATGATATAATGTGGCTTAATGGAATAGTATGTACATCCGAGTATTTTATATTTTATTCGTATTATGTTTTTGTACATATTTACGGGTTTGCATTTTAAATATTTCATCAGTTTTGCAGAAATAATTTTTTTAATCATGCTTCAAGAAATTTTTGCATTAAAATTAACACACTGAATACGTCACACAATTCGCTTAAAATGTTGTAATTCAACTTAAGAACACAAGACAAAAAATATCAACGTCGAAATTAATTTTAATAATGATAATTTATTTTAAGCAAAGTTAAAATTTAGAAATTTTATGTTGATACGAGGCGGCAACTTAAAATTAAAGCGTCAAAATGCGTTTAATAGTTAAACTGAGTATTTCAACGTAAAATATATTATGAAAAATGAATAATTCAATTGATTTTAATTTGCTAAAATTTTATTTGTGATTTAACCGTGTGTAACGATTAAAGAATCATTTAAATAATGCCAATATAATTATGAATAATGACTTGAAACGATTAAAAATAATTTACAATTACAATTTGTTTAATTGTCCGTCATTACCCATTTATCGTAATAAGCGTTTCATAATAAATTGCAACCAAATTAATTGTAATTGATTGCGACTCAGGTATTCTTTGAATTTTTGAAGGCTCATTATTAAACGATGAAAGAATTTGTTTTAAATACAGTCGTATTATAAAAATATAATTAGATTTTATTAAGACTTTTTATGACATTGTAATTAGGTATTAATAGCACGTTTGTTATAAAATATTGCTAATTATAATTGCTGATTAAACGTAGCATTAGAAATAAATCATTATAACGGATATTAAACAAGCAAATAAATTATAATACGAAATACCTTATTTAATTTTCGTTTGTAATTTTTAACCTTCTTTAAAACCATGATAGTTATACAGATTAGATATTGATGTTCGTATTATCTACTATTTACATTCTGTTTTCATCCAACGTTAGATAATGCATTAGTTTCAAATTCTGCCAAAAAAGTACCGGAAATTGTTGAATAACGCACAATTTTCAATTAATCAATACAGTTTATTTCATCTTCAAACTAGGTTCCATTTAATGTAACATCCACATGTTAGCGATTTTTTCAATCTTCGAAACATTATAGGTGTTCTCCGCGATGGTGTTAAGCTGCTCCGATGATTTTTGTTTTATGACTGGAATCGACTAAAAACAATTCTAATTTCGGCTCGGGCAAGGATGTCCTGAAAAAAATTATCTCAACTATTAGAAATATTATAATATATTATATATATTTATTTAAGATTAAAAGTATAAAATGTTTAACTGTTAATTGCTCACAAGGACATGTATTACAAGATGATTAACTTAAAATGTTTGTTTTAAGATATTTTCTTTTTCGTTTAAAATGTCATATGAAAATTTTTGCACAATTATTTATGAATTGATTTTATTACTGAGAAAATCTTGTTATATTATAGATATATACTGTAAAAGATTTTTGCATTAAAATGCCACTTATAGAAAACATTTACATTATTTATATGAATTTTATTCTTTGAATTGTGAACATTATTCTTGTAGATATTTTCATTTAATTTTGTTATAAATGTATTCCTTTGTTTAATTTTAATAGTTATTAAAATTTCCTCTCAGAAAAATTTGTCATATGAATCTTATGCAATTTTGTTCTGATGATTTACAAATAAACAATTTAATAAAAATATTGCTATTCATTTTCAGTATCAATAGATTTTAGATAAATATATTTGTATAATTTTGAATTATTTTCGTATTGTTTTTCGAATCAAACAATTTTTTTACGCAAAAGTAAATGTTTAAGGTTTGGTCGATCTTCATAATCAATACACATTCCGTCAAATAAGTATCGGGAATTGTTAAATAACACACACAATTTTCAATTAATCAACACGATTGATTTTGTCACCTTCAAAGCAGACTCAATTTGATGCAATACACATATGCCAGCAGTTTTTCCAATTTTCGAAACATTTATTATTGGCGTTTTTTGGGATTGCCTCAAGCTGCTCCGACGATTTTTGTTTTGTGACCTGAATCGATCGAACAAAATATTAGCTTCGGCAACAAAAATAAATCACACGAGTTTATATCCACCCAACACGATGGTTTTTCCACTTTCTGCTTGAAATTGTTGCTCTGAATGTTGGTGCATCGGCGTCGTGTAAAACTCACCAGTTGTTATTTCATAGTTCTGGTCATTTTCTCGTGCAAACGCTTCAATACGGCCAAGTAATATTTTTTATTGACTGTGTGTGCTTCCGGAACCTTTTTTGACTGAATGTTTGTTACATAAAAATTCTATTGAAATCTGAATCTCATACATTTCATAAGAGTTATATAATTCGTTAATCGCACATTTAAATCTTGCATGAATAATATATAATTCGTTGACAGACCGTACAGAGAACAAAAGAATAAAAACGTTTGTTTTTGGATCTCTGTCGTACCAATTATTCACCAATACTGTCACGATGTATACTGGCTTTTTACTTTGATTTGACAAACCGTTGAATTTTCTGCATTCAAAATTTGAATTAATTAACAAATTATACCACATTTTCACTTTGAACGTTTAACATTCAAATCTTTTTTAATAATCTACATTAGAAAAAATGGGTGCAGTAGTCAGAGTTTTTCATTACTATTTTAAGTCGTTTTATTTTCAACGTATATTATATTTTTAATTAAATTGCATTAATACAAAATTAATTACACAATTGTTATTTAATTATAACTTAATTATTTATTAAACTTCAACTTTGACTTAATTCCAGCAATTATAAAAATAGACTACAAAACTGATAAAAAATCAAATCATACAAATAGTCATATAGTCATTTTGCAAATAATTGAACAAAATTAAGATTATTTGTCACCGGCTCTCATTAATACCGTAATACGACGAACATCGTGTCTGAATGTACATCATTTTCACGGTAGCATTTTCTCAGTGAATTTATACGATATTCGAATCTGTTTTAAAGAAACTTTAAATAACAAACAATTAACTTGAGCAATGACAATTATGCGTCATTTGAGCTGCTTCCTTGTTCTAATGGCCCTGCAAATGGACGAACAAGAATTACAAAATCATTCCGTGAGATTTGACGCGATCTCTCTCGTATTTACTACGAATTGCGCAATGGTTAAAAAATAGGTGGGACTGAAATAGTATGAACGAATGAAAAAGGTGACGGAGGTTGATGACACCTTGCGGTGGACAGTTCTTAGAGGTTTCATCGCCTAGTACGTGAACGTTAGCGCTTGCATATTAAACGGCTTATTGCTAAACTCTTTTCTTTGAAACTTTTTTACTTGTCGTATATCATCCCGCCTCCTGACACTTGCCATTTCTTTCAATCATTTTATCTTCCTGTAGTACATTCATAAACGTCTGATTTAATGCATGCAACATTCTCATTGATTATGCCTCCGCAGATATAACGCTGCGATTCGATTAAATGCCCGCTGAAGTAAGAATAACAAATAAATAAGATAATACCGTGACTAATTTTGAATTAATGCATTTCGCACGCGGAAGCTGGAAAGGAAAATGCATTTTCTTTCACAAGTTCTTTTAAATTTCGCGTTAGGTAGAAAGTAAGCGAATCAACCGTTTTACAGCGTTGGCCGACATATAAAATAGTTGTGATTTAGAATTTGCGCTAATAACACCTCTCACTCTATAAACCACAGGGATTCTTGCTTCGGTAAAGACATTTTGCCTTTTTGCGCGTTGCGACTTTTAAGCGTACCCCAATTTGGGGACCTCGTCCTTATTAAAGTGTACTTGGATCCTCATTGAAAGTACAAGACAACTCCAGACCCCTGATATTAATCAAGCTAATTACAGACTCGGAATACAGAAAATATCATTTGTATTACGGTGCAAAAATAATACGTTGCGTAACCACATTTTATAATAATAGATATTGTTTGATATTGTTATAAACTGACTTTAGGTACACTTACATCTGTTGCATTTACAGATATATTTGAAGCGTCAAAGTTAAAATTGATCCACTTCTTTTAAACATCGTTGTCAAAAATGATGAATTAATATAATTTTGTTATTTAATTTAAAGTCTGAAAAATTATACGTGGGTTGGTTTGATACAGTTGCTTTAGGAAATGTTTATTAATCAAAATGTCATAAATAAGAAAAACAATTTGTAAACGTATGTTTTTGTACAAAGAATGTTTAGGTTTCGTTCGAAGGTTTTAAAATTGATTAATCAAATTTGATGCTCCTTTCTTTGATTTGTAGTTTTTGAAAATTCATTTTTTCATTCGTCTCAGTAAGAACAAATTTACAGGAAAAAGTATTGCGTTATGCTCATTTATAGGCAAGTGCTCAAAAGGGGGAGAGGGTTTACATTTAATCATAGTGAAATTAAGCTATTTATTTATATATTATTATTTCATTACGAGCAAATTTTAAACTATTATAAAAATTAGTAAGGGCTTATGTAACGTATATACTTTTGTTTGAATTTTTCAAATACAAATAAATCATATTATTTGTTTAGTAGTACACGTTAGATATACGCTGCACAGTGTTAATATAACTAAATTCAGTTGGAATTTATAAATGTAAACATGACCCTGGAATAACCAGTATTCAGAGTTCAAAATAAATTTTACAAATAAAAATTTGGAACATCTATACGCACTCCTTTCACCTGCATTAGCTTATTTGATAATAGCTTACCTTGCAAAAACATATTTTAATTTGCTAGAATATTTATTATTCGTCTTTTATAGCTATGCAGATCATACCATTGCAAGCATGCCAAAATGCAAATGCCGTGCTTTGAATTTTCAATAAATTTTATTATTCAAAAATAAAATTTCTGGCCAAGAAAAAATTAGAATAACTCCATTACCTTTTCAGTAGTATTAATTACTATTTAAGAACTGCTGATTTATAATTAATTGACTAAGAAAACAAATTGGTTTAAATCGGATTTTTTTTCTGTCACATTATCATTAAGTTTTGGAGAATATTGCTATTAACTTTAGTGATTTAAATGTTTAATAGAGCTAAAATTTTGCACACATTCTTTTAAAACAATATTATCTAGCTGATTTTATACACAAAGAAAAATTGTTAATTCTTTTTTATTAGTAGTTGTAAATATTAGTGAACTTTATTAATGAAAGGATAAAAGCAAAATTTAAGCATTATTGATTTGTTTAATATAAATTCTTTTACCGAATTGAATTAATTATTATGATTTTTGTTTCTGCAGAAAATTTGATATTGAGTTTAACAAAATTGTGTAAATTTTATATCCACTCGTTAATAAAATTTGAATAATTTTACTCGTTAAGTTTATGTTTAATGGTCTTCCAATCAACATTTTTGCTGAATGATTTACTTTTTCTAATCACTTTTTTTGTCTTTTGTTTTTAATTATATATATTTACAGAATATTGTTCCTAAATTTTTATATGTAAAAAATAAGTGGTTATGATAATTTAACTTATAAATAAGCTCGTGTATCATTTGAAATAATGCAAGATCACCTCTATTTAAAAAAAAAAAAAATTATTCTAAATATACAAACAGATATATTATATATATGGTACAAAATAGATACTTTGAATTTACATAACTTACAGTAGTACTATTATTGAAAATATCAGTGTACTTACT
>JABFOX010003153.1:0-10613 GCA_022817665.1 Axea sp. ZL-2020
TTGTTACTTTAAACTTAGAAAAGTAGAAAAGGAACGCAGAGTCGCAAAGATAGTAATATAAGTACAGTTCGATTCAAACCATTCGCAGTTATTTACACCACCCCGCCAATCCGATTCGCCTTATCAAATGGTTAATCAATTTTTACGTCAGCTTCGCTGTAGTTGTTTTTGTAATCAGCAAAGTCGTAACACTCGCTTTCCTATAAATTCAACATGCTTTATTATATGTAAGAATACGCCATTTCCAGGAATACATTTTTCAAATAACGTATCGATAGCAAAGACAACGCATAAAATGTTATAAAATAACTTGAAATTGCTGTATTATGTAAAATTGTAAAATACTGCTTTTATTCGAGTAGTGAACTTAAATATGCGTGAAAAAGGGTTTTAACGTAAATAAAATTAAAAGTGCCATGAAGGGTGCACTGGAATTCAATTTATTGAGTTTGACTGTCGTACCGTTAAAAATTACAATTCAAATATTTTTCATTTTTTACTCCATAATAGAAAATAGATTTTGTTTTAGCTATGTAAATGGGTCATATTGTGAATCGTCAATTTAATAATCAACATAGAAATTAACATCGGTTCACTATCGACATAATATTAAGTACCTATTACTGATGGTTGGGAAATAATCTAATTTAAACGGTGATATGATACTTTAGAACAGTACTGACACCGGTGTTTACTGATTGTATAAATGTTGTGCTATTGGCACTATTAAAATTGGTAACTATAAAGACAATGTATTTAAATCGTACATAAGTAATTTATTCGCATCATAAATAACTCATACCTATTATCTAAAGCTGGATCATTTGTAAATCTTGTACAAGACATACGCACTATAATACTCGAAGTTTATGCAAACTCTTTTACAAACAAAAATCATAATGTAATATTCTACAATTATTTTCTTTGAATTATAAAATATTATTTTATATGAATGATAGATTGTTATATTTACATAAGTTTCTTTAATCATAAATAAAATAAACAAAAAATAAATGTCGAATTTCATGAAATTATAGAAAAACTGAGATTTGAGTTGTAATAAAATGTCCCTTATTGTAATGCGAGAAGACCGTATTAATGAAACTGAAGCTTGACGAAATTTTCAGTATCTTTTTCTTTTGTCAATGACCACCGTAAACCACTGGGTTGCTGAATTTAAACGAGACCGCATAAGCATAAATGACAGCTATAGAAATGGATGCCCCAACACTGCGACAACTTCGTAAATTGTGACGAAAATCCACGATATGATTATGAATGATTGCCGATTGAAAGTTCGAGTAATTGGTAACATTGTGCAGAATTCAAGTAAATGCGTGCATTACGTTTTTCAGAAATAATTTAGTATGCAAAACGTGTGCACTATAGATTTTCTCACGTGGAACAATGACGTGTCCAAGTAGATGATTTCTTCAAAGTGTTGGACTCGCTTTGAATTTCTTAACCGTATCAGCCCATCCACCTGGCTTAACTCCTATAGATAATATCTTTTTCTCTCAGAATCTCAAAAAAACTTCCAAACAAACATGTAAATGACTGGCAAATGAAAAAAAAGCAAATTTGTCAAGTTTCTTCAGCCAATATTGTGCCAGTATTTGTTAACGAGTACCAATCCTGATCATATATATATTGGCATTTCATTTTGATCTTTCGGCATTATTTACAACCGATATCGTATTACAAATCTACCGGTTGAAACAATTTTTGATCAACGAAACTTGTGTGTAACAAATAAGAAATTTTTCAACGGGATAATATAATTAAACATTGTGATAAATTTTATCGAAGAACTAAACTATATACAATAAACAACAGAAGTGTTGGAAATTTTCGAATAAACGTTTAATGAGCATTTTTACTATGATTAACCATACCTAAATTTTAAACAAAATGCATACATCAGTCTGGCTAGAGCAGTGGAACAATAATGGCCACAGATATAATCACAGAGTGTACATAAGCATAGCCACAGTATCAAAGATAACATTTGAAACATTATTTTACAAACCAAAAAATATACTCTTCAACGAATTTTTAACTTATCTTACCAAATTTACAATCCACAGGTTTGCATCTCAGATAGATTAACTTTTGATTAGATTATGAATTCAAATGCAGTGATCTAATATAAGTTCTATTATTGCAGCTCGTGCAGTTTTAATGGAACATTTCACCTCAAATAATGAATTTTATATATGTATATACTTCATAATTGTTTACAAATTGACACACATTTGATTATAATTAGATCACACCTAACATTGTACTGTTGTAAAGACCAAAGTAAAATTAAAGAGTAATAAAACAAAACACGACGTGTTATTTTTGTCAATGCAAACTTATTTACTGTACTATGTAAATAAAAATCTAAAATAAATACTTCACCGTATCAAAGTGGTATTGAGAAAATAAAACGAATAGCAAATAAATAAATAATGTAATATTAATATTAAATAGTACGCTTTAATTAAATCTCAATCATAAAACAGAATTAAGATAAAATATTAATTACACAAATTAGGTTTTTTCTCGGTTGTTAACTCAATGTGTAAAAAGCTATAATTTGTGACTAATTATTTTACGGATTTATTTTTCGAACATTAATTATTATGCGAACATTATAAATGAATAAGTTGCCTATTCAATAATCTTCTTAATTATTTCTATCGTAGAAACATGAAACTCTCACACTGAAACATCAAACTAAGGCAAGTTTTCACACTAATTCCCGAAAGTCTTTCCACTAAATTAAAGTCTACAAAATCGACAACTTTCGTCTTTGTGCAAAATTCCCTCTTACATAATCACGGTTTACTCACAAACATTAGAGACGAACTTCGTCTCTGTTTTGACATCTATCAAAATGAATTCAAAGGCATCCTCTTAACGATCTCCTTTGCCCGGCGACGAAAAATGTACCTTTTACAAAGTAATACCTTTGAGACGTCACCGAATGCGAAGCGGGACTAAATCTATTAGTATGTTTCCCTGCAAAATTTGTTTTCAAAATGACTATTTGCTTGAGTCGCGAAGAAAAACTTCAAGGTCCTCTGAACCGAGTCATTACAATTTAAATCTTTACAGGTGGAAAAATGCCCCACATCTGTAAACGAAATGACGACAAATACATTTTCATAGTCTCAAAGGTACCCATGCGAGCACGGTCTATTTACTTTATACAATTTCTCAAAATCTCTGTTACTTACTGCGCGCGCAAAAGGGATGATAATTCGAGTTCCCCTTGAAGTCGTGCGCCAGTAGTTTCCTTTAGTAAAGGACTACTTTGCGGCTTACGTTGGAATTAATATTCCTCGGTTTTGCGCAAAGGTACAGATACCAATAGAGAAATAACGAGAGAGACGAAGAGAAGCAATGACGAGGAGATAGAGAGAACGTGCACGCACTTGCGTTGTTGTAGGAAATATGTACAAACTTGAGTGAATGGATACCTAAGATGCCGAAATGAGAAATGAGAAGAAGAGAAAGACGAGAATTATTAATCATAGCTAGGGTTTCATAAAGTTGCGTTCAAGCTTTGAACCGAATATTACTCGCTAGCTATCGCGCACCTACGTTTATTTGCAAAATCTTAATAAAGTTTATTAATAAATCCCGACATTTGGACTAATTTTCAATTGAATAAAAATCTTTCTGTCCTTTCCGTTGAATTTTATGCTTTCAATTCACAATTCGTTGATCTAAGATGTTCAGTAAAATATTGTACCGTTTTAAATTAAAATTTAAATACTGCTTATTTCCTTCTTGACTGCAAAAATATATGAAGCCTGCTAAAAGGTTTATAGTACGAAAATGATATTTAGTTTTGACGCTAGAACTGCATTTACACCTTGAATGTAAGAAGGATCAAAACGATCACTATTATATATAATAAACAGTAAGAAGACGTATCGAATTTACTCTTTCAATTGATGGGGGATTTCAAATCAAATCCAAATGATTCTAATATTAGAATTAATACATTAAAGATTACTTAACTTTGAACAATTCTCTGCCTGAAAGTTAATTTCAGATACAGCATAATTATTGGATTTAACATAAAATCCAATAATCAATCAGAAGCTCTTAATTAACTGCTGAACTTAATTATTAAAACTGACATTACATTAAATATAAATCTTTACACTGTTTATGTACGTACATAAATAAAATTAATGTTTTGTCAACTTAATATCTGAAATTACGATATAATTTCTAATATCAGTTCACATATTAGATGTACTATCAGATGAATTATGAGGTCGAATATCAGATCAGATATAAGATTTGAGTTGTCAATCTGATATCAAATCCTATCATGTATGATTTTTTCCCCACAAGAACATTAGTATTAGTATAACAAATTTGTAATAGTATAAAAAGCATTCTGTATTAAATGAAAACGAATTTATCTCTTTTTTAATTTCCAAAGTCTTCATATACACTACACATATTTAATGATTTAAATATTGTATTATTTACATCAAATTTAAATCTACTTAAAGCAATATTAACAAAATTGTTCTTCTTACAATTCATAATGCAAGTACCAAAAAATAAAAAAAATAAATAAATAAATGAATAAATAAATGAATAAATAAATAAATAAATAAATAAATAAAATGAAATAGACAATTTTATAACTGTCTGGAGTAATTATTTGCAGAAAGCGATATTCTATCAAAGTCAATTTACAATATTTAACGTTACATTTCGGACTTCATATTTTACAAAAATCGTATTTAGACAAAAATTGATATAATTTAAAATTTCATGTATAAATTATACATACACTTATAATAGTTGTTGCATAATAAAATTCCATTTAAATACATTTATATTTTTTTCGAAACCTGTATGTTTTTTAATGATACGAATCATTTAATCTATATTTATTAGCATACTCTGTGTAATTTATCGTCTAAATGGAACTAGACCTTTCACGTAATATCGCACTCGACATAAAAGTTGAATAATTCTTCAGACCTAAATTTGTTTTATACATGTAAATAAGAGAATACATTTAGATATGTATATTTCGATAAGTGTATATATTCGATTACATGCTTAAATACACACTTTTACATCTACCTGAGTAAACCGAAGTATTAATCTACTATATTTCATAAATTTTAATACCATAGAAAGTATTGGTAAATAAAAGACATCTACAAATTCTACTGTTGCACAAAAATGTAATATTAATACATCAATTAAATACACTTGTATGCTACTTAAAAAATCAATTGAAACAAAATAAAATATTATTGAATTTTATACAAGTAAACATTATCTCCAAATAATTCAGAATAATTATTTTATGCTCGACAATTACTTAATTACTACAAAAACATTAACAGTTGAAATAACTTCGTAAATTCAAAATTTTCCATATTCGTTTGGATCAAATTTGTTGCAAAATTTTGCAAATCATTGCCTTTTTTACATGCAACATTTAGGTAATATACTATTTTGATAATCTCTGATCTAAATGTTCATGAATAAGAGAATAATACTAATATGCTTAATAACATTTTGTTAAAATATACATTATGTAAATTATTATGTGCATAAAATGAAGTCAACAATTCAGAATTAATGGTACAACTAACGGTATGAAGAGATAATGTCTCGTATTATATATGATACAAGTTATTACCACACATTTTCACTATTGAAAACATTTACAATTGCAATTTTTTGATATGTATATTACTATACATATCATATTAATTCATAACTTTATTATAATAAATAAATAATAATATGAAATAATGCAAAGTAATTAACATTGCAAAACATTCACATAGAAACAACGTTCAGTTAAAATGAGTGAATTACCAATTATCAAAATTAAATTCAATTTTGCATTTGCCTGACTTTGAATTCTTTTGCTGTACTTTTGTATTCACTAATGAGTCCAAATTTAATGTTTATTGACATTATGTCTCAAGTTCAACGCATCCAAAAGAGAAAACAATGTATTCAAACATACATAAATAACAACAACAACAATAATAATAATAATGATCAGACAAGTATTTATATATGCATACAGATATACGCAGTTTCATATGTTACAAACGCACCCTCTTACGATGGCGCATGCATACAAATCCATATGCAAGATGTGAACAACCCAACTGACAAATTCTATACGCATATCGGATCATGCTAATATAAACACAGCATGAAAACTGCATTTTTGTTAAATGCCTGAATCATGTCAGAATACCAATTATTGCGTTACTTGTGTGATTTTTTTCAAAACTCGTCAAACGTCGTTATCTTTTCACAATCATTAAATTCAGTTGATATTATCAATTATGATACATTTTTGGGTTTGGTGGAAAAACAACATAGTTTAAATTCAATTTCATATTATAAAGCAAAACCGAATCTCTTATATTTATTCTCGTTCCGTTCATATGATTCATGGCAAGTTATATCAACTGTAGAATCGATCATTTTGTATGGAAAAAAGTGACGTATTCTCTCTCCCTCAATCGAGAGATGCCGATTGGCTTGCACTTCGAAGAAGAAGAAGACGCCCTAGACGCGGTCAAAAAAGCACACATTAGCGATAGACGTGATTTTTGCAATGCAATCCAAATTGGCGTCGAGTAGTTGACAACGTTTTCTAACACGTTGCAATTGAGAAGGACACCACGATGTTCCTGGAACAATGAGATTGCCCAACTCCGGTGCATATGTTTGAAACTCAGTCGGATCATCCAATGTGCTCGGCTTAAATTAACTACAGGGATTCAGTCAGAACATATGCGGATAAAGACTCTGAGTCGAATCATCGAGAAAAGTAACAGAAAACGATGGTTGGAAATTGTAAAGCACGTCGATAGGATTCGTTCGCACCCGTTCGATTTCGGGTAAAATATCGTGACGAAAAAGTTGGGTTTTTGGCCCGCTGATGGGATATGCGACGACCAAACGATGCAAAACATCGTGAAATCGTTGTTCCTTACATCGTGAATCGTTGTCCTCTCCGTAAAGACCTTAACAGGGGAGCTACTAAAAGATGTCTGCATTTGTTCTGTTGAATGCCTGTCTTACGGAGGAGATATTCCCCAAAAGATGGCAGAGGTAATGACTGATTCGGGTTACTATGAGGAAAGGTGACCCTAAAGGTGATTCTAACTTTCTAAAGAACACCACGTATGCGGTTCCTATCTAATAAACCATTCAACCTTCGTGAAGACGGTTGAATTAATCCGCAGAATGAACCGTTACTGGAAAAATATTGTTATTGTCAAACGTATCAACACGTCGGTTTATCCCTTCGCCTTCTCAACGACAACTTCGGAGACCACGTGTCCTGACATACCAAACATCGACGAACCATCAAAAAACGAATACCATACACCAGACGACCAGCTATACAAACACGGACTCAATTTCATTATAAATAAAACGGAATCTTGATTGCTCATGAGAAAGCAATTATCAACGAAGATACGTCCGAGACCTGCCATCAAGTACACCGGACTTATATTCGACTCAAAACTAAATTTTTTTGGAATACGCAACGCGTATTGCGAACCGCGTATCGCGGCCGACGGTGGGGAACGTGGGTGTTACCAGAGGTCGACCACGGTACAAAGACGCGCAGCTCTCAGATTCACTTAGTGATTAATTATTGCTTGACTCAGTTTCTGATTGGTAATTCGTATTCAGGCATCAGTGCCGAGCCTGTATGCACAGACTCGGGAAGAACTGGAGCGAAAATCGTGCTTCTACTTTTTAGCGCAATGCGACAACGTGTTTTGCGTTTTCTTCAAGTGCGAAAGGTGACAGCAACACAGATGGCATCTCGAGAACGGGGTTGCAATTGTGTTACACGGAAGCAGATAATGCTGTTCAACCTCTGACAATTGTCATTCGTTCGTGAGATGATTTGTACAAAAACTAGCAGTAAAAGCAACTCTTTGAAAGCGGACCGAGCAATGAGCTCTAAGATCAAAGATTGAATTTTTTGAGTTCATAGGCCTAAAATATCATCCTGAAATAATGCGAGAGCGGTTTTCAGGATAATCGTGCGTTAAGCGGCAAAGGTTTTATGGTTTTAGTTCGCATGAGATCGACACACCGTGGAGAATTGCGGAACCCCACGATGTCCATGAGGATTTACACGTTTTCCAGCAAAAAATAAAGAACAATATCTGGATTATCTATTTGATCCGTTAGTAATTGAATGGTTTTCATTACATTCTGTGTCAATATTTAAACAAATAGTCAATTTTCAATCCGTTTTTATCTGTTATTTGCCAACAACAACATTTTGACCAATTTTGGTCTTCTTCAGATATTATATTATTACGTTGGTAATTAAATTGCCTCACATTAAAATTTAATTATCAACGTAACAACGTAATATCTCAAGAAGACCAAGATTGGTTGAAACGTTGTTAATAAATAATAGTTAAACGAAGTCGTTGAAAATGGACTATTTTCTTTTAAATATTGATATAGTACATTATTGTCATTATTATATGATATGATATTTAAATAAATATCATAAATGTTCGAATGAATTTCAAGCAAATCAAATTTCAATTAAAACTAATTAAGTTTGCATTCGATGATAAAATTTGATTTAAAAAAGTGATGTTTACAATTTTATATCGAATTTATTATAACACGGCAAAGCATATAATAAATCACACGAAACATTTTACTTGTTTTTTCGGAAAATTTTCAACATAAATTTAATTATCAATTTATAATTAATATATACTGTTCTATTTTTAAAATCAATTCGAAATGAAAGTTAAGAATTCGTGGAAATAACATTAAACAAAAGCATATTCAAATGATACGTAGTTCTGGTATTTTAAATCTATTTAAATCGCATGTATTCTTGGTATTTTAACTTTATTTAAATAACATTTATAAATTATTAATGATTATACAACGGAAAATATAAAACGGTAATAAAATGCATGACCTAATTCCAATTCGTGTAAGTATTAAAGAATAGTATAAACTTATCATGAAATAATCTTATTTTTACTGCTGAGTTTTACTGCGACGCATTAAAAGAGTCAAAAGACGAGTGTATTACCTTTTTATAACGTATTCGATTATTTACCAGAACCTTCATTCTGATTAAATCTCGTTCAGGAGATGTGCTCGAATAATTTTATTATTTTTCGTTGAATTCAACGCTGCGGTTCGAATCTAATTTAATTTCAAACACAATTTTATTAATATTATAATTATTCACATAATTGTATTACTTGTACATGAAATCAGCATAGTGGGTTATAATTAATTAATTGCTATATAATAATCTGATAATAAATTTGGCTTGAACAAATAAAGTAATTAATTTACTATAATGCCTCTAAAATTAATTCGTTTCAATGAAAACTTCTTATTTTTCGATGAAAAGTTAAATTAAGTTTAAGATTTGGTACATTTTTCTTTAAATTTTGTCAAAATAAACTAATTCTTTCCATATGAATAATGCATTAATAACACAATATTGAATAACTGTATTTTAAATGTAATTCGGATCGTGTGAATACATTTATTAACGTATTGCTTTCCTTTACGGGTTATCTTATAAATATAACAGTATTCTAAATTGTTAACTCTTAAATGTGCCTTATAATAAAGTACACTTTTAAATATTCTTCATTCAGTAATTAATTATTAAATGTATCGTCGTTTTACTCTTGCATTCAAAATATTTGGTTGTAGTAAATAAAAAAAAAGACCACGTATTAGGTGAAATATACAAATGAATTATTTTATAGATTAATTTTTCTCGTAATGAAAAAAGACCACTTCTTGTTTAGAGTAGAACTTATGCATTTCACAGCATTAATCCTAATCTCTGTCGATTGGGCTGTATTCCCACATGTACGCAACCTAATAAATAGCGTTACGGAGGAAAATTAAGATTGATGTTCTAATCATCGTTGAACATATTCTTTTATATGAGAAAATATTTGTGTAACTTGTAATATGTCGTACAGTAACTATGAAAGTAGAAAAAAAGTGTAATAATTATAATGATATGAATAAGAAAGCTTTTTTACTGTACGATTGACGTTTTATTTTTGTATTATATAATAATGCGTGTTATCATTTAAACAAATGTAAAATAAATACAATTTGTTATACAAATTTTCTTTTTATCATTACGTTTCCAGAGCATTTTAGAGTAGAGTTTTATTCGATGTTATATGCAGATTTATTCATTTTTATACACAAAAATATTACAATAAAGAACATGTAAAAATATAATTCAAAACATAAAATTTAAGGAACCAACAAAACTAAATAAATTGTCAAATAGCTAACAAATAGCCAACGCCACCACACACTTTTTTTTGTTTTTTTGAAAACTATCAAATTTATATTAAATTACAATAATTCAATTACCCATTAAATTACTTATTTATAGTATTCATATTGCCTAATTACTGAAATTGGGTATTTGTAAACTAATTTCATTTCAAATTATTGGAATATGTTCACATTTGTTATACAAAATTGATACCAATTATTAAAAATAAGAAAAATTTTATCATAACTACACTTTTTTAATAGTAAATACAAACTTGTATTGA
>JABFOX010003154.1:0-10613 GCA_022817665.1 Axea sp. ZL-2020
ATTTGTCACTCTTAAACTCGCAATATTTTTATTATGATCGTATAATATGAACAAGTCTTCATGATATTTCACAAAATAATGAAAAGTGAGAAAAAACCGAAATCACAAGAAATGATTTTAGTCAATTAGGTGAACTACTCATTATATGAGAATATAACATTCATGAAGCGGAATCGAATTTATTTACGCGCTTGGTTTAGTTGTGCCATCTAAAATTAAATTCCACACACTGTTAAGTATCTTTGTTTCATACACGTATGTAAACAAAATTAGATTTTAATTGCTACAGTCGATAATTTTGCGCGCAATATTTTATGTGAAAATTTAGGTCTTCGTTATACACAAATGCGTAATCAATGATGCGCGTTAATATTTTTTACAATACATCTGTCGTCCGTCCAATCAATAATTAAATTAAATTAAATATTAACAACATTCAAAGATCACAAAACATCATCTCAGCATTCGACGTGTTATTTTGATGGAAACGTTTTGCTCTTACTCTCACCTTTGCTATTATACTACAATTTTCATATTGAACAAGGAGAACCTTCTGAGTTCGCGGTATTATTTTATTCTTTTTTCGATAAAAAGTTTGCATTTTATGATTTAATCAAATAAAATGTACGAACTAAAGTAATATTGTCGTTTATGACCGCACTCGTAAAAAAAGATCATGATTTTTTATATGAAAATTAGTTTAGCATGAAAAAAAAGAAAAAGAAATTAAATGAACCTTTTGCACTGCACTTTTGACTATTCATTAATTTTTATCAGCACAACGTGCTTAATTATATAGTAATGAAGTTAAATAAATTACAATGGAACGCTTAAAAATATTACACTTTACGAACAAATTATTTTGGACACATAGTTTGCTCTTTTCCAACTAAAATGAATCTGAACGAAATAATTAAAACAGTTACAGCCACTCTTTTTACGCAGATAAATGATACATTCTTAATTGTTCAAAATAAATTTATTGAAGTAATAAGTTTCATCTTTTTAATTAGCCGCATTCTTCAAGATACAATATATACGTATTCTTATATCAATTAAACGTTCGTATAAATAAAAAAAATTGATTAAACAGTGTATCATTTTGGTGGTTCTGTGTTTGGTTGTGCAGTAGAATTTAGTTGAATAAATTTGAAAGCATAATTTACTATGAATGAATTATGATATTTGTATTTAACAGAAAACATGATAAAGAATATTTTTTCGCGGAAAGATTAACTGTTCTTAACAGGTAAAATGTATTTTTTAACTAAAGATAAAATCGCCTAAAACGCGGATCCAATAGTCGCGGCAAAATTATTCTTCATTGTTAGAGTAAAACCGAGCGGGATCCCAATTTGCGTAAAATTTAGTTTATGTCCGAATAAAAGCAGCTGCTGGAAATGTACTTGCATAGGAAGTACTGACGTCGCCACCTGTGATATCGGTGGACGAAAACCCGTGCGAAGGCAAATCATTGTAACTAGCATAATCACAAGCGATCGAAGAGCTCGCTGGTTTCGCGTAAGCTACGTCATTATAGATACGACAGCAATATCAGCTTTAATTCGAAATCAAGTTTGAAATTTAGATTGAGAAATGACTTTGCCGTTGTCGTACAGCGCTAGGTTTGAAATGGACAAAAATGTCAAAATCTGACAGACAACTTTTTTACTTTAATTAAAACTTGAATCACTTAAAATTTATTGCACCTTTATACAGCAGTTGAGGAATTAAAAGAAAAGTAGATTTCTCATTTCTGGGGTGTTATTAGTTTACTAATTATATTCAACAAAACTACTTTCCGCTGTTAATAATAAATATATTTGATTTATCGTTACAATATATTACTGTGATTAATTTCCTCGCACAACCCTTCGTCTTTACTAGTTATGTATATCTTTCATTACAGTAAAATTGGTTATTACCGACAATGGTCAATAAGGATTTCGGTCGATAATCAAAACATACCGTACTTATGCAATACAACTATATTAGAAGGCATATTGTATATTATACAATAAAGTTCCATCTCCTATGTAATATATGTAACATTAGCATTATTATTTTAAATAGATACTAGATTTTATCATGTCAAATTAATACAGATATCATTATTTTTGTATCACAGTTTTCAAATTTATACATTGTTTTCACTTTGTGTAAATTAATTGCAACAAAGAAACATAGCTTAATTATACAATCTAATTATTCAATCGTGACTTTCTAATTATTATTGTTTTATTGCACGCCATTATAAGGAAAATCTGTTGAATAAAATAATGTGATAATATTGGTGGAGTTGCAATTAAATACTTTCATAGGAATGTTTTATATAAATTTAGGGCGTAAATAAGAAGTAATTTTTGTCAGAGTAAAGGAACGAATGGTAATTGTGGAATAGTATTCCTCACCTCCCAAGAAGGGGTGTTAATATATGAAATTTTTGGTCCAGGATACACAGCATCCGGGGCACCTCTCCCCTACAATATGGGATGTTAATATATGAAATCGATGCAGTTTTGAACGTGTCTCGTTATGAATGTGTCTCCTTTAACGGTTCACGAGATATGAACAATTTTAATTTAGCTAAATCAACAAAATTCCCGCTGACCAGCAAGCATACTTTTGTTAGTTTAGTTAAGTTAAAATCACAAATATCTCGTGAATCGTTAAACATTTTTGCACAATTCTTTCACATTCATAATCAGTCTTTAAAAATTGTTTTTCAAATACGTAATTAGTAGTTTAATAAGAATAAGTGTGTTGTTATTACTAATTTTGCAAAAAATATCGATCACATTAATTACCGAAGCACATTTTATTCCAATTCCCCGCGCTGAAATATTTAAAAATATTAAACACGGATATTTATCGCGCGTAAAACAATACAGGAAAACTCGTTGTCTCCGAAACTTCATTGTCCAAGAATTCCAACAAAATAACGCACAAATTCATTCGTAGTTCATCAAACAGCAGTCTACGATCAAGAAGTTCGAATAATTCGCGCAATAATTTCTTGGTAGGAGCAAGGCAAAATGCCTTTGATTGAACTTTTCGCGAAAATTGAAGCCAATAATTCGTAGTTGAATTCTGATAAGCAATTTCTGGGCAGCAGCATTGTTCGCGCATTGTTTCCGTGCCTTTCGTACGGCTTTTAAGGTTTTACAGGAAAGTACGGATGCGCGGTCACACTGCAGTTTCATATAGCAAACGACTACCAGGACCGCGACGACGGGGATAGCGCTGCCCAATCAACGCCGAGCAGTCCGGCTGAGATTTCGATCTCTAATTAGCTGTACATCAAATGAACGTACTCGACCGAATCCACAACCGTGAACTATGAACAAACAATGAGAGAGCGGAGTTGCAAGTGCCGCAACATAATACGCTCGGTTTTTCCATGCGGTGTCACCTCACGCACACACGCTGCGATACGAATAGACAGATAGCTGTAATGGAAATGCGATTTTCGTTATCGCACACGGTACCTTTTAACGGCCTCGATTTATGCCATCGACACTTTTCGCGATCGATTCGCCTCGCCTTCTCGTTGTCCCGAAGATTTACGATTGATTATTGTCGCTGCCTTTTAATCAAACGCAAAACTCCTGACTGATGACTAGATTTCGTTTAATTAAAATGTAAATTAATCGAGTCGAGGGTACGTCTTACGAAAATCGTCATTTCGTTTGTCCGTCGAAATCGAATATTCGATTAACGAAAGAACGGATGAATCGCGCCAGTGTAAAAAAATGTTGGTTCGGCTTGTCTAATTGCTCGCGGCGATGTAAATCCATTCGTTTTGAAGTTGCGTGGCGCGGTGTGACAAGCGCAAAGTCAAGTAGCACAGATTTGTGAAGTAAAGTCTTCTCGAATGAGCGGAGCAGTAATTTGTCAGTGCGAGTTATACGAGATAACGTCCAACTTTCGGAACAAAGCTCGCGAACATAATACTCTTGAATATACATCACGAGAAATCGGAGGATGTTCCAAAAGATCGAAAAAGAGAGCGACAAGAAATGCATGATCGGTCTCCCAACAAATACCACGAAAACGAGCAGATTAAGTGCAATTCAACATCGACTTTATTTTTGTCGCTGGAAATTAGATTGAAAAATAATCAAATTGAGATTTTGAACGATTTAGTTTTAAACGCGTCAAAATCGAGAAAAAACAACTGAGTTTGCACCTCCGCGTGTTCTCATTGTCTCCGTTTTATGTTACAAATTTAACTGTTTGATTCTGTAACGAGTGTAAGCATTTTTGTAGAAACTGAAACAAAAGAAGTAAACTTCTTTTCTTTCTTCTTTTCTCAGGCACGAATTTGATCAATTTTGAAAATAAAATTGCAATTTTATCATTAATTAATATACTTGATATAATTCTAATGCAGTTTTAAAAATTACGTGTAATGCAACTTCTTAGAATTCTAGAGTGCGTCAATTTTTTGCAGTCCTATAAATTTAACACATAATAATAAATTTGTTATATAAATTTGTAAGCTACATTTTTATTATTACATATATAGTGATATACGAATCAATACTAATTACATGATTACAGTGATAATTGCAAACGTAATCTATTAACGCACCGTCATTAATTGGCCATATACTTACAAAACGCCTGACCAATTGTTGACTGTTCCATTTACATCAGCAATGCAACATGAAATAGTAACGGCGCACAATAAACATGACAAAACACAAATAATTCTAAGCTATTCATTATAATACATCAATTACAACATTCGACATAATGTTACTGCGGCATATATAAACACAGACAAATAATTGTCTTCGTTGTTTGTTTGATTAATTAACGATGCGCGCGGTAACAAGTGCATTTAATTAAACAAAATTTTGCATTTACAATATGATTCGGAACAAAGAAACATTCAATTTTGATAATTGTTTATTTTATAGCACAAATATTCTAATTGATAAATTTATACGAACCGTCTAGTTGTTATTAAAATAATCATAAATCGATGAATTATTTTTATTAAATAATTAACATTTCTAATAACAACTGGTTTCAGTTGTTAATTGTTTTTCAGCGATTTAATAATTCAACAAATAAAGTTCCAGCCGACTTCGGCGATGCAACAGATAAATGTTATCGCAATATTATAATACAGTTGGTTAAAAATCTGTATGAATTCATTCGAATGCATTAAAGTTCGTTAAATCGAAGGTACACTTATGACAGTAATAGTTGTCATTAGTTGATATATATTTCGAAATATCTACCACGGTGTTTAGAATGATTAATTTTAATATCATTATTATTGTAATTAGCTTGCAAAAAGCTATGCAGAGTTATATGCACACGCAAGATAAAGCATGCACTCAGCGTTTCGATTTCAGCAGACGTCTTTTAACGATTGAGCATTTTACAACCTTGTTTTATTAGACAATACCATTAATTTTGTAACACAAAACTAACAATGTGATTCTTATGCTCATAATTATATATTTTGTTATAAGACCAAACAGCACGTGTGCTTCACACGATAAATTATCTGCATCGCAATTTTATAAAAATTACGGTTACGAAACAGATTTGAATTTTATAATTATAAAAGGAATCCATTTTTACGGGTGGCGCAATCAACATTTGTTGCAATGTCAATTTTTCATGTTTCATAAACAATATGAAGACGATTGTTAAGTTTTGACAAATAGTGAAACTGTTGCACTATTTTTTTTTGTCTTGTAATGTTAAAACTTACTTCGTTGTATGTTTAGTACACTCTATCGTAATTTACCGGGTATTTCAGTTTGTCAGACATTTCGCTTATCCAAATACATAAATCATGACGTTCTAAAATCTCAGTATTATTTGTTTAAACCAAAGGAAACATTAGTTCAACACAATGTTCTTTTACAATCGTAATAAAACGGCGCTGTTTTATCAAAAATTCTTCAACCCTCAAACCTACATACTTAACCAGCTCTTTTACTGAGAATTCGATGTCAGAAAGCGTATAAAAAAAGGCAAACGAGAAATGAAAGTTAAAAAAATGAAATATCGCAAGTATTTTTGCGTTCGATAAAAACCTGATTTACTCATAAGGGTAAAGTGGTACAACACGAACCGAAAGAGCGCCGTCTGGATGTTCACACAGGATACGCATGATATGTGTCCACTTGATGAAAATATACACGAGGGCGTGCAGAGGTATAAAGAATGCGTTGCCTCGTGTGCGTGTAAATGCAATGAATGCTGAGACACTTACGCTAATCTATCTTCTGAATAGTCTCTGCGTTTTCTGCTGCTCTGTCCGTGTGGAAAAATAAAATACTGCTCGCTCCCGGTGCACCTACGTGTCTGCTGCATACACATTTTGTTTTACAATTCAACGATTTCAAAACACACTGCTTGATCCGTGTCATTTTTAGCATTTTTGTCGACTTTGTTCTTTTCTCTTTCTGCTTTTTTTTTTTACTCAACCTTCAAACACCCAAGTAGCGCACGAATTTGGAATTCTATGATAGAAACCAAATGAAACTCAGATGCATTTCGAAAGAAGTCGAGATTATGTTGTTGGATATCGTTTTCGTTTCGTTACGCCGAGTTTTCGGAATGCAATTTATTTTTGACGGTAGTTATATAATTATGCGCGAGAATGTAAATAAGTTGAAATTCAGAATAGAAGAAACTCTTTTCTAATGGGATTTTAATGAATAACTTTGCTTCCGAGTTGTGAGCTTACTCATGAATTATTGACCGAATCACAATATTGACGTTGTAAATTTAAATAATTTATCAAAAAATATAATTATAATAAATCAAGACAAATTGCAATATTCATTACATTCTTGTTTATAAAATAGACAACTTTTTCATTATTACATTCACACCCAAAATGATTCGCTCGTTCTGCATTTTTAAACTATAACATATAATTGCCTACTATACTGCATAATATTCATATTTATAATCACCCTTAATTACCTCTCATTTCACTTTTACTGTGCGCAGTTTAATTCATTGCAATTGCCTGCGATATTCTGGTATTTTGATTAATACAAATTTGATTTAATTTTTGTCTCGAGAACACAGAAATAATTCAGTATTCTGCGGAAAAAAAATCACAATACCCATAAATAAAAGAAATAGTACTCTATAACTCAAAATATATCACGTGCAAAAAAAATGTATGTCCAACGATTCTTTTGTAAAAGCGTAACAAGTAGAATATATTCATCAATTCTCAAGGGTTTGAGAAATACCCTTTAATATTGTACGGAAGTGTGGAAGAAAATCGAAAGCAAACTGAAAAAGAATAGCACGAGTGGCGCGGATATGAAATAGAAAGAAAAAGGTCGTCGTTACGACGCATGATTTCTCACTGAGAACCGGAGAGCTCGAACGCATTTCAGAGTCCCTGAGCTATTCTCGGGTACGAATCCGCAGCCGGTCGAGCGGAAAAACTGATGTCTGCCGGCACACCGCCGGCACTCGTGCCTGCCATCTACTTCCAGCGACTTCGCATATACGTACCGTTTCATCAAATCCTTTCTCATCGGGCATTTATTCCGCAACGAAATGAATTTCGTAACTTTTCGCGAGACTGCACGACAATTCCAAGACTCACGCTGCGGAAATGAATTAACGTTGTCGACAGGCAACTACGAAAACAGATAATTTATCATGCGTGGCTAGCCGCGAAAAAACCTAGTCAAACGGCAAATTCGGGCAAGCGAAAATCACGAAAACAAGTGAAATTTATGCGTTATTTTCGTAATTGATCATTACGTAGAATTCATTTTTAAAATACGTTGCTTCTTGTTTATATGTTTAGTCCAACTTTTGCCGCCCGTATTATTAGAACTTTTATGTAATAAGATTTGTGTGTTGTACAAAACACTTGTTGTAATGAAATTCATTTTAATTATTATTTATTAATACGCACATAAATTTCAATAAAACGAGTTTTCTTTTTGCAAAGTAATCAATTTACCAACTATGTGCGATATCAGTTACGTCGATATCTTGCGTCAGAAATGAATATACGGATTAATAAAAATTTTATAATAACCGATGACATTAATTTTCAATTTTTGCATCTCGAATTATACCAGTGTCATTGTTGACTTTGTAATTATATTTTTCAGAATGCAACAGCAACATCCGCGAGCAATGATGGGTTAACAAAACAGCAGCTTGAGCTTATTCAACAAATTATGCAACAGACGCAACAACAACAGTCGCAAACTTCCGCGTCTCAGCAACAGCAACAGCAGCAACAGACCACAACAAACGTTTCGAGTATTAACAGCCCCGTACAAAAGACGTCAAAACCATCGACAAAAGCTGCGGTGTCGTCGAGTACAGTTTCAAGTTCAGAAAACACGAGCAGCAATGCGAGATCGAGTCCAAAACCAAAGGTCTGGAGCCACTCGCAGGTGAGTCTCGGATTTAATTATAATTCAGAAACATTTGGATTGAATTTGACCACGAAACAATTTCATCTCGCACAATTGTCCTAAGTAAATTGTTCGTGAATTAGATTATCATTTGATTCAACGATTTTATCAGTAATATTGTATTTTTACGTTCAATTTATAGGATTAAATAATAATACAAATAAATTTAATTAATGATTTGGATTTGCATTGGTGTTATATATAACTCAGTAAATAATTCCTTTCGTTCAAAGGTTGACTTTTAAATAAGTAAATAACTTTGTTATGTAATGCTTTTTATTAATAATTTAATAAATGTTATACGAATTTCTATAGCTTAACAAAAAATGCAAATCACCATTTACAAACCTCCATCGGCAATTTTATGAAATTGTGTTCATATTACATCTAAAATGATGACTAAAAAATTGTAAATATCTACATCTCATTTATTCAATTGAACATTTATTAATACGCGAAAGTCGACGGATTCATCTCGCAACAAAATATTGATGTGCATTAACGTGTGCAACGTGTTTCGAGTATTAATCATGCACGAAGCTTAAATTACTGCAACAGGTCAAACATATTTGCCGATGTAAAACATATTTTATTCAAATAGCCTCGCCTTTTGAACTCGTTCGCATTTCAGCTCGGTGGCTACAAATAGAATTTTTTACGCGAAAACAGCCGGACGGTTATTCGCACTGCGCAAACTTTTTTACTTTTGTTTTATTTTGTTTTTTTTTTGTTTTGCTTTGGTTTTTTTTTTTTTTTTTTTTTTTTTTCTGTGCTACTGCGCATATATATTAATGTATGCACAAGAAAATAATTTTACATTTATTTGACTGTTGTAAGAATTAATTGATAATAAAAAAGTTAAATAGTGTATGACATATTTTGTTACATCGTCATCTACGCTGAGTTTCTCGGTTGCTTTTGGTTTCCAATAAATAAATAAATAAATATTATAATTTATTACATGGTTATATTTTATCTTATTATATGCACGGTTCTTTTTTTACTTTGTTTATTTATTTATAATGTTACGTGTAAATACTGAAAGTTATATAACATAGTTGAATAAAAAATCCTTAACAGAATGATTTTTTTTTTTTAAACAGGCAATTCAAATGAAAAATTTACTCTTGTTTGAAAATTGCTTAAAATAATGAAATAATTATTTACTTTGCACCTTCAACGATGCAGTTTTCACTGAATATTTTAGGTATCTGTGTAAAGAATAATAAAGAGAATTAAATATACAAAAAGCAATCAAACAAACAAACAAACAAACAAAAAGTATTATGTAAACGTACAAAGAGTTCTTCTTTGCTTTATTTATTTCTGGTATTTATATTTATACTTTATTTTTTAATTTTTAATTCATGCATATATTGATAATATTATAAACATATAACTAGTTCTTTTAAGCAAAACAGTAAATTGAGTTTTGTTATAGAATCGATCATGTTCCGAAGTTTTTAAATAAATATCCGAAATTTGAGAGAGTAATGCAAACGGAACAGCAACGATTACACGTCCATGAATGATGCGTTTAAACAATTTAACTTCATCTAATTACAATAAGTTAATTTAACAAGGAATTTCGTGAATCGTCTAATTAATTTGAATCGCTTTTAATTTATTAATTTGATAATTCATAAATAGCGGCGCTAATTGTTTTCCTTTCAATCGATGATACTACTGAATTGACGGTGTTTCTGAAACGTAGCTGAAATAATTACACTGAACTCGTGTTTACAGAAAGTCGACTCGATGTTTGACCCGTTTGTTATCCGTGATTATACCGTCGTATATATTTCAGCACGAGCATTCGAATACCAAACTTGTAATTTTATAAAACTGCAATATATGAGACAAGCAACTGATCGCTTGCGAGAATTTAAATGTCAGTGTCTTTGTTTCGTCCCGTTCCACCTTTTCGGGATATTTCGTTCGACTTTTTTTCCGTTCCCGTTCTCCTGTTTTTTTTTCTCATTTTGTCTTTGTTTTATAGCAGTCGACAATAATAACACGAGTTTAATTGCGCACATTGCGTTTAATTCCTTGGCGTCGACTATCGGGGGGTAAACCCCTGTCTATTCGTGGTCCGTACTGTCGTACACGTGGGTTTGTTGGGCTCGGTGTTCGCCAACGTTTGTTCGGCTAGCCCATCGCACGTCCGACTTTCGCGTC
>JABFOX010003155.1:0-10612 GCA_022817665.1 Axea sp. ZL-2020
TTGATTTATATATAATATCAATTTCGAAATAAAAAAATTGTTATCTTCATTTATCAAATTTTTTAAGTTTATACAAATACATTCATTCATTCATCACATGAAATTATGTTCGTATAAATAAACATTTATAATAAATAGAACGCTATTTTTTTTAATTCCAAAATTTTGTGCTATAAAATGAAAAACATTGTTTGAAATCAATTTTATTAATTTTCGTTAGATATTTGGCAATAAACTGGATGCAGATTTATTAAAAATTATCGTCTATAATGTTACTTTTACAAGAATACTTTGGAAATCTAAAATCTTGCAATATTACTATCGGAAACTTATACTTAAGAGTAAACAAATTATATAATTTAATTTTTACGTATGAGCTGAAAAATTTTAATTATGAATTATAATATACAAAACTGTAATTTTATTTAAAAAATTAAGACTCTATTTGTTGCTTCAAATAGAATAGTTAAATTTAATTTTATTATATATATGCAATTATATAACATTAGTAATTCTCATAGGAGATTAAAGAATAATGGTGTAAATTAATACAAATATATTTTAGCTTGCACAACCCAATAAAAAATTTGTATACATATGTGAAATAAGCGAAATGCTCTTGCTATAACTGAAATTTGAGTCTACCAGAAAAAAATAAATATATAAATAAGTAAATTTAAAAAATCATTTAATATATTTATTAGTAATATTTAATACTGAATTTTTGTACGCCCAATTGACATGAATAAAGCATGTCAAAAAAATCTTTTTCCTTTTACCATGGAATATACGAATTTTCAAGTGTCAAACTACGGTGCTTTTATACGCTCGCACGAACACTTATCGGCTCAAGCGTTCACACAAACCGGCCGGCAACCGCATATACCTGCTCCAGCAATACACGAGCCATGCATTTCCCTAAAACCGCACTTACGCTTAATTGGTGTGGCATTCGCGAAACATTTCTCCTCAACTTGTACTCGCACTTACGCCTGATTGGTGCGGCATCGTAAGAAATTTAGTCGGTCGCGATTACATGAGTACCGAATCATTATTACCAATTCGCGACATCGCGGGGGGTCTCTCCATCGCCTCTCTGGTCCCTACTTGCACTAATGCTCAAGTAATCTTCGGACATTTCTGATTCGTGTGGTGATTAGGTTCTTCTTCCACCTACAATAAACCAATCAGGTGCCAATAAACTTCTATATAACACGAGCCTTTTCTGATCATAATTGAGATCGCAATTGAGCTCGAATCCATAATCGGAAAAATGTCATCGTTAGAAATATCATTATAACGGAGCAAGAAAAATCCTCTGAGTTATTAAAACCACTCATCCACGGAGCAATTATTGTCTTTCCACCTTAAGCTGCATCGTAATAAATAAAGAATCTTCTCAACTCTCCGTCTCAAATAAACATCGGAATCCACAAAGAAAATACTGACTCCCGAATAAAACCACAGAACGTCGTAGAAAACGACAACCAGTCCTTTTTAGGACCACACCCTTTCATACCTTTCCTTTTCCTTTTTTTCATTTTCACCTGAGGATAACCGCATCATGTAAATAATTAAGATGAATGTATTGTCAATTTAATAGTATATCGTATGTTTCATTATTTCATTTATTTTTATTTTATTTAGCATATAATTTAGTTACAAAGATAAACTATACAAGATTGCTTTAAGTTAAATTTCCTTAAGCACCTTTTTACAATTAACAGTACTTTAAGAAGAGTAATTTTAAGATGCTTTCATGACACGATATTTGATAGCTTGTTTACATTAATGCAATACAAATATATTCAATGTATACGAATCAGGTGTCAGGAAATTTATAATTCATGAACCATTATATCTTACTATAACAAATTTGTATTCAAATTTATTTAACAATCCGAGATTAAGCATAGTTTTATTTCTTTTTTATTCTAATTTAAACCATGATATATATTACTCAAATTGTCAACGTCTTCACGCTTATACATTGGGGGTTTTCTTTTTTGATATATTTTGTTTTGTAGTTAAATTCTATGTATATAATTTTATTATCATCATAATTAATAACGACCTGTTTTTTTGTCAATCTTATGTTTTGTCTCTAACACGTGTTTGGGTTTGTATTTTACTCAATATTTACTGTTATATTTACGTTCGTATAAAAGTTTTTTCAAATAAAGTTTTGTGTGGCCAATATAAAATGAATTGCACATAAATCCGTCATCCAATACAATTAAAATTATATCCCAAATAATTATCTGCAAATAATTTTATTTGGGATTTCAATTTATTTAGAAATATGTTATGCTCTGGAGTTGTATCATTTAAAATATTATTGATACGTGCACTTTGACATCATGAATTCAATGATCCATCAATTAATCTCGCAGGAATTTACAAGTTGTACAGTTTTTTGTCTGATTCTCAGTATGAGATAGTGTTATTCTGTAGTTTCAATCTAAACACGAGACCGAATTTCGCAAATCTTTCCAGGCATTGTTCCTTACAACGCGAAGGTGAATCTGCGAGTAGTCTTTTAGAAAAACATATGTACACTCGCTAATACGAACGAAATGCAAGCGCGTGCTATTTCTCCCTGTTTGCATGCGGCTGCGTACGAAATTTAACATAAACATTTGAATTATAAAGCTTGCAGAATTGTTTTGCAAGAAACAATTTGGAAATTGCGCACGAGTCAAGTACGGATGGAAAGAATCTCTTTATCTGCTTTTTGCTCATGGATTTTCTTCGGCAAATTGAGTTTTGTAGTTATTGTTACTAAAAATGAATGTTGATTGTTCTACGTCAATTTAATCAAGAAAATGATAAAATGTTGATGTGCCTAAAGAAACGTGTAGACGAAACCAGTTAGGCACTACTGGAATAATAAAATAATTAATTAAAATAAGGAGAAATCAGTAAATCGATGTTTTAAATATCTATCGCACAATTAACAATGTTAATCGATGTGTTGAAAATAATTAAAAATAATGCATCATTCTAATTATAAATTTATTTAGATATTTTATTAACATTATACATTACAACAGGATACTTCATTATTTCAATTTTTTATTCCTTGTATGATGAAAATGATACATCATTAGAAAAACTTTTAGATTTTTATTTGTCACTCGTGATGCTTCATCGTTTTGTTTCACATCTGAAACAATATTGACTATACTAATTATACATAATTCTCCAAAAGTCTCTACTCAAAACTGAGAAGCAATAGCAATTTCTACAAACTACAAATTTATTATGAACCATGGAAACTTCTATATCTTTCTAACACATCTAAAATTCCAATACTATTTAAATTTTAGAAACATTGACAAAAAATTTCATGTCAGAAAATTCCGAAGTTGCATTATAAAAATATCAGTTTTATTTTGTCAATTTTTTGTTATGAGTTTAACATTTTTTTGCGTTTCACAATGTATTAAACTCAAAATATATTTTGACATAAAGTCTATTACACTTATTTTGTAAAATTTAAATGCTGTTTTGCGTTGTTTATATCAACTAACACGTGTACAATTCTACTTCTATAGTTTATGCCCTGTTTCATGGGGATATTAAATATGGTATATTATATAATAGTTATACATTATTGTTCAAAATTATAGAAAAGGTACTAAACATTCCCGGCGATGGAATACATTATTCGCATCAAGAAGATGTCGACAATTAATTAAAAATGTCTTTCTACTAAACAAAATATACCTATTTATAACACTAATTATGACTTAATTTAACAAATATTAAATCACATTCACCCATGCACTAGTTTAAATCACTAATAAATGTACCTTGTAAAAGAAATACAATATTTCTAAAAAGGGATACCGTAAATATATCATAATAAATAAACAAAAATAAAATTTACTTATGGAATTATTAATAAAATATTGAACTTATGCAATCACTTTTTCTATATAAATATATTTTTAGGATAAAAATGATTTTCATTGAACTGATTATCATCTATATCATCTGTTAAAAATGAATATGCAAATAATTGTAGTTTCGAATGCATAATAATTGATCGCTTCTAAGACAAGGTACTACTGTTTAGCCTTTTAGGTGTAGTATATAAATCAGACTCATTATATATCGACACAGATTAAAAAAATCAGTAACTAAGATATCGCTGAATAACCATCTTCTTACTACAATGATTCCTTACAACTATGCACACTCTCCATAAAATTTATCTTTAATGTACTGCTTTTCTTAACCACTTGTAGCCTATTAATGTTGTGCTTCTGCACTTTCTTTATGATCTGAGAATAGATGTTGCCTTCATTATCGTCATTGTCTTTGTTATTACAATATAATTAACATTACGGATTAATACATCATTATTATTTGTATTATTATTCACAAACTACAATTACAGATAGCAAGATAAATGCCGATTACGTAGATTAATAACGGCGACAAAGTATTTTTACCACGTTGATATTATTTTTTAAATTCGTCATCTACAAATTATTTCATGTATTTTATTTATCTAACAATTTAATTACAATATTACATTTACAATTCATCTATGAAAAATTTATCATTTATTTGCATTATTAATATTCAAATTTCTGATTTGTCAACGTAAGTGCAACGTGGTTAACAAATTGTGCTTCCGGTGTTTTATTTACAACAAAAACAGTCATAACAAACAGTTTTGAATTCAGAATTACACTTTATACCTAATTATGAATTTCACGATGTGTATTTAATTTGAGCCAGATTACTGTCAAACTTGCATATTTTGTCTCGTGTATCGTGTATGAATAGACAAAACAATGGTTCATCAAATTTTATAAACTACATTATCAAAGTCGATGATGAGCGACGTGTATTTAGACATTAACATTTCATATATTCAGTTACAGGATTTATCTGAACTAAATTTGTATTTACAAAGTTTAATTGTATTTGTCGTTTTTAAAATATGAACGCAGTAAAAAAGTTTAAAACATTCAGTCAAATTTTGTGCAAAGTATTTTATTTCGTTGTTTATAAAAATACTTATCAATTATGTAATATGATCGATGAAAATGAACTTTAAATGAGTTCTTTTATTCCTTTCTTTGCTAAATACACAGTATTTAAACATATCATAAATCCGATGAGAAATTCAATGTATTTTTCAATACGTTTCTAAAAGAAAAATTATGTACGCATTTGACTCTGGTAAAGAAATGTGATAAAATTATTAAACAATAAATGACAAAATTATATCGCTTAATATTTTTATTGCAAGTTAATTTTCAAGTTAATGATTAAACGAAAATAATATGTACGTTATAATTATTATATTATATTAATAAACATCGAAAATTCCAAATTAGATATATTCAAATATATATATTACAATCATATAAATATTATGCATTGCATAAGAAATAATGAAAAATCTGTTATTTATATTCACTATGCTGTTTTGCATTTATTATTAATGTTTTTATATATGTTTAAATTCTGTAATAAATTCAGTAGGACTTTTTAAAGAAAATCGTCCAAAAATCATGTGATTTAAAATTCAATAATTTTAAAGTTAGCAATTCATTCTTATGGTTTTCTAATAATTCTTTTATGGGTTCTTTATTTTATTATTGAATGTATTTACGGAAATTAATTTGTTATGTTGTTTTGATAAAATTAGTTGTTTAACACATGTTTCATAAAAAACGTATATTAGTAATTGTTCAAAATTATTGTTTTCGAAAATAGTCTCTTCAAACCCAGACCTTTATTTATGATAGACAAAAATAATACATTTATAACTTTTGTAAAGTTCAAACATTTATAAACAAATTTCTTTTTTTTTTTTAATAACTATTTAATACAGTTATTATATTGTTGTATGTATTGTAACATTAATAATAATATCATTACGAAACAATTATACATTTTAAAAAGATTCAGTTCGTTGAGTCTACGATTAATTATAAACAGTACAGATTTTAAATGTTAAATGTATTCAGCTTTCAATAGTGCATCATAAAATAATTTTTAAATATTATACGTGTAAAATACTGGGAACGAAAAAGTTAAATGGAATTATCAAACAAAGTACATATTTTCTCGAAAAGGTATAATTCAACAAGAAAGAAATTTTCCATTTTTGCTCATGTTGCATAATTTATTACTTATACATTTTTATTTTTAAAACTATTTTCAAATTTAATATTGTGTTACATAATAATTATTCAGTTACTGAAGTAGTTAATTTATATGACTGTAAAAAATATTTGGAAAAGAGCAATTATTGAATAGACTTAAATGGTTAGTAAAAGCATCTTGAATAGAATTTAATTGACTGAAAATAATCTCAAATTATAATATTTTCCATTGATTTATTAATAGATTTTTTTTAATTGTTAATTTATATTTGTAATAAAAACGGTTTACTTTTGTTGTACCAAATATACTTTTTTTTGCTGTGACACAAATCAAGCAATAAATTTTATATATTCAAATAATTTAAGAAATATAATTACAAATGTATTGTAATGAATTTTTACACACAATTACCTATGATATACATCAGATAATTAAAATTGTTCATATGCGATTGGAAAATACACTGAGACATATGTTATAAGAAACATTATTTTAGACATAAATAAAATGTTATATATTTGAACTAAATCTTGTTTTTCTTTTTAAGTCACTATATATTATTTTTATTTTTATAACTGCATTATGTTATTAAAAATAGTATATTTTCGTGTTATTTTTTCTTAGTGTAAGTAAACTTTTTACAAATTAATTATAATAACAATTTTCATATAATTCTAAAACGTATTTTATTTAAATTTATATTTAATAAAATTTTTGAGCACATTTCTATGAGTCAGTTTCGCATTATAGTCTGTAGAAATGTATCATTCACATTTTTTTCTCATCTGATTCTGTATTAGTGTTTACATACAATTATTTTTATTTAAATGTTTATAAATGATGCTCATCATCGATTACAAAACATGCAAATATGCTCTTGTTATGTATTTTTCATATAAATAATAATTATATGAAAATATTTTTAAGAAGTCAATCCCATTTTAGAAACATGATCATAATATAATTTTTCTACAAAATGTATTTTGATTTTTAAGTACAATCAATATTTTCATGACCACCTGATTTAAGACTTCAAAATAAATTTACATTTATAAATGGGTAACTTTTATACAGTTATATACATTATTTATATTAGTTTAATTATTTATATTACCACGTAAGCATAAATTAACGTATACATTGATATATCATACGTAACCTTTTTTCTTACATAAATAATACAATAAAATTATATACGAGCGAATACCAGTAATTGTTTTTATATGTAAATTCAAAAATGTTAATTCTAACTGGTTGGTAAAAAATTATTCACATTTATTTTTATATTATGAGAGAATTATTTCTAAAATGAGATAGTTCTCCTTTTACAATAATTGCAATAATGTAATTGAAATATCCATAAAGACTTATTTTATAGAATTAAATTAAAACTAATAATATCAATAATTAATAAAATATAAAATGCTTAGTTATTTACTATAAAAATTTTTATAAAACTGATTAAAACTAAATGAAAGAAATATAATATTCATAAAATAATTCTATCATATTAATATAGTGCATTAAAATGTCAATTTTAACAGTAATACCGTAATATTAATATATCATAAAAAGAAATTATTTAGCAAGCAAACTTAAAGTGCTGTGATTTAATAAGTATTTCTTATTTAATTGGATTGTAAGTAACATTCTTATTTAGATTTGACGAATTATATAAAATTAGCTTTACAAATAAATAATTAAAATTTCTACGTTTAAATCAGTAAATATACTATTCCTTCGTAAATTTTAAAAGATATTGACTTATGTGAATATTAAATTTATATTTAAATTACGGAGATTTTTTAGTTGATTTAAATTGATGGCTTTCAAATCAAAGTTATGTGTATCTATCTCTTTTGACGAAATTCTGACTAAATGTAATAGTATTTGAAGATCTTTAAATACTATTATTTTAACAAAGATCAAGATCTTTGTTATTCAATGAGTTAAATATATTTCTTTAAACAGACTTATAAAATAAAAATAATGAATAATATTTTAAGTAATTAATAAAAAAAATCAAATAAAAATTAATGATAAATGAATAAATATAATACTTATGTATTTTTTAATAACTGAAATATCTATGTACCATTTAAGTTATAGCTTTTTAATAATTTAAATAATTTTTAAGTTTATATAAAATATTGATCATATATTATATATTCATATGTCATAAATAAATGAAGAAATATATCTCCCAGAGAATATTTATGTAAAAGAGGATATTAAGATGTAAAGTATACGTAAAAATATACACTTGTGTGGAATATGTACTTGTTACATATATTTTATGTCAGAATGCCCTATTTAATGTATTTATTGTACGCAAAATTTTGTCAATGCAATAAATTAATGTTTAATAAAATTGTTAAAAAAAAAACTCTAAAGTTTTAAGTATTATTTTATTTGATAAAATGTAGAAGTAGAATTGTTTTTACAATCGTTACTATCTTTGAGAGTGAATAATATTCTTGTTTAACAAAAAAACCTCCGTTATTTCTATATAATTTTATTTTTATATAAAATTAATCTAATTTTCTATTCAAAGACCAATAAGAGACCTTGTGTTAGACTATTAACAAAAGCTGATATTACGTACAAATAGTCATTGCTTTTCCCTCATTTTTAGAATAAGTAATAATGTGCTATCACAATGAATCTCTAAAAACTACTGAATGTGGACATACTCTATTACCATAATTTTAGGACATGAATTTATTCTTTAACTATATTATTTCATACCATACACAATCCACAAGTAAAGAATGGTCGAATATAAAATAAGCTGGAAGGATAAAAGAAATAAAATATGAAAAAAGTATATTGAAATAAAAGAATACAAATATGGAAATATATGCTCGATACACAAAATTTATTTAACGCTTTGTGTGGTTATCTTTGGGAATAAAAAAGTGCTTAATTACTGTTAAAACTATGTACACAAATCTTTCAACTACTTATAAAGTGCATAACAAATACAAAAAAATATTCCAAAAATTGACAGTGTATAATCATTTATTTTTAAAATTTAGACATAATAAATTATTAAATTGACTACGAGAAAATAATATTATATATTTAAAACTTGGTAAAATACATTTAACTTTGAAAATATTTAAATCTGATAGATATTGACTATAAATAATATATATATATATATAATATTAATTTGGTCTAATAAAGTTAGAAAGTGAAGTATTTATATATTTTTTAGAATGACTAAATATAGGGTATTGAAAAATTATTTTTCTCTTTTAAATATATACATAATTTTGTGGTAGTAATTTTTTAATTTATTAAGTCCATTAGTCTACTTATATTGGATAGTCACTTGTTAAATCAATACCAACATGCTAATATTCGAACAATGATGTTATTCGGTGAAGTACAAATGATTGCATTGTAATATCAATTTGCTACAAACTTTTCTTCTGTAAGAAAGAAACCAAATCTATCAATGTAAAATTAATTTTGCAAAGATACCGTATTCAAGTATAAAAATTTGTATTGAATGTTGAATTATCTTTGTTGCTTTCTTGAAGAAGAGTGAAGAAGAACAAATTATTTGTTTTCTTTGTTTTTGTTAAGCGCTCTGACTTTCTGCAACTTCCCTTAATTTAAAACATTTGAAGTACAACATCGAGAAATTCGAGGTTTATGTCGTGTTTATCTTACAGTATTAATAAAAAAGAGCAAACGTATAGTTGTAATCAGTCTGTTTATCTTTTCGGGTGGAAATATCAATAATTATTACAGGTCGATTTGTACATAGAAGCAACATACATTTCGTGTCGATGTCAATAAACATTTGTTTATATGTACATATAAATATATGTATCGATTAACGAATATTTTACCTAATGCATAAAATTCATTATTCACAGAAAAAATACTGTCAACATTTTTTACAAGCCAATTTTATAAAAAAATGTAAAATTAATGTAATAATGACAACATAAATTTCAATTTTTTATACTGTTAAATACCATAAAATTCCTCAAATTGCGAGTTTTTTTAAATTTGTTATTATTCAACATAATATATTTGACAGAAGAAGTGTACAGATTTAATGAACTAAATGGAAAAAAATTAAAAGTTACACTAAATTATATGATATTTTCACGTTTTTACTTATGTATATATAGACAAATATATTTATTTACAAAAATCGTATCAAATAGAAATATTTATTATTTAATCTATAACTATATGCTGTTATAATACGAAATTGCACAGTTATTTGAGTCGAACAAAAGTATAATAAAAATATAGTAATTAAAATGTTGAAATTATTAATACAAAAATAACATAATGTTATACAATTTTTATATAAAGTTTGATATACCGTAATTTATTGTGTAAACAACTATTCATTTCTATGATTATTTTATTTACTTTTTGTTTTTTTAATTTGATTCTGTTTTTATTATTGTGTTTAGTTATAAGTATGGATGTTCTTACAAACTTTGTAATT